>JAFVLL020019136.1:11544-39572 GCA_021397915.2 Tor tambroides
TGATTATAATTATGATATTTCTAAGAACTTGGCATATAATTTTAACTAGATTTTTCAAACATTTCTCCTCTTCATCACCATCATCATCTCGGACATTATTTTACAGCATTTCACAGTTAACCTCACCAGATCTTGTGTCGAAAGTCACAACAAACACTGCAACAATTTGGTCTTTTTCTTCCCATCCAGTGATCCTCCGATCCCTGACTGACAGTCCATGAAAGGCGCAGTCTCCCTCTTCATCAGTGGCGGAAGCATCTCCTCCCGGGCCGCTGTGTTTATGGGGAGAATGTGCACTTTCACCTGAAACAGCTGTTACACTCTTCGGTGTCGCCGGGCTTGCGTTCAGGGAGATATCTGCCCGTACACCGCCCTCGGTCGGGTAACTAGACAGACCGGATTGTATTGAATCCTCAGTCTCCGGTGATGGAACCGCTGGGGCAAGTTCGGCCGGGGGAACCTCCTCCCAGTCCAGCAGCGGAGCGCGATCCGACTGCTCGACCATAGTGTTTTCGATATTGACTATCAAGCAAATAAACAAAGTCGTCGCACTCGATACCGGGCGGTCAGTCAAAGCGACAAACGCTACGCATGAAACGGAACATAGCGCTTGCAAATCAAACGATCCCTAAATGTAGTAATCCAGACAGGGTAACAGATGCTACCCAGGCGCACACTGTTTTGATGATGTCACATACTTCCGCTCACGTGGTGCAAAAGGGTTATTGTGATAAACCAACTCCCACCCGAAAAATAAATACACAGTATGATGTTGTCTGTGTGCGCAGTACCCTCAAATAAATACGCTGACGACTTTGACGGCCATAATTTGGCTACCTTTCCCTGACAGTCAGAATTCATGATTAGAAACCACAAATGTAGCTTTTTGGATGTTTAATAATAAATTGAATTGAACTGAATCTTTAAATAAAGAAATAATATATCTCTTATCTGTCGTCTATACAGGTGTTTCAAGCTGGATCTTTTCTGTAGCGCAAGACCACTTTACTGCATTCAAAGACTGATTATATCACGAACCAATAGTATTTGACTGAGGGCTGTGAACTAGCATTTCATTGGTTGAACGTAGCAAACGTATACGCCCCCTTTACTGAACAAGTCGGTGTTCACTTCCTTCGTTCACATCTAGTTGACTTCTCAAGGAGAGAAAAGGGAGGAAAAACATCATGATTTTGTAAAGGTGACTGGTGACCTCAAAATGGTGTAAGGGCGGTATTGAAACTCATAATTAATTAGGCTATTATTATAGTTTATGTACTTAGTCAAGTTATAGAATTTCAAATATGGAGAGAAAAGTGATGTGATCACAAATAAACCGTCACACCATGCAGAAAAGGGTTAATGAACTGAAGTTGTTAACGGATCTGAACAAATCTTTTTTTAGTGAACAGATTCAAAAGATTCGAGTCATGAATCAAAATATTTGACACTAGTTAGCGGAGTTAATTAACGGTCGAGCCAGTCCGCCCATCGTTAAAGGACCTCATTAACGTTGTCGCGCCAAATTCAAGCGTGGTGTCTTTCATGAGCTCATCTCAGGGTAAGCTGTAATTGCTTTTATGTTGTGCAAAACATAAACACCATGGAAGTGACCTTAAGATATATTTTACGAGAATCTATAAATGTTTTGATCTTCTCACAACAAACATGAGATCTTTGAGACGTTGAGGCCTACATAAGGCGACTGCTGTCATAACTTGATGATTATTTTTACATTTTGTGTGTGTGTGTAAATTTTAAACACATTATGTAAAAATAAAATAAAAACATTAGCAGGTCACATTTCCTAAAATCAAATTTATTAAACACCATATAAATAATTTTATAGGCAATCTATTATTCCACTCTCTAGTTATCCATATTGGTTAATCGCTAATTTACCATGTTAGTTTAATTTACATGTTAGTTGCCATACTAACCCCCTTTTTTTCTTAAATCTGTGAAATTTTTCTGACTGCAGTGGTCTGAAATGGCCTCTGTGAATGCAGCGCAGCAACATCTGAACTTCTCCAGCAGTGGGGAGGAGGACAGCAGTGACAATAGTTTTGATGAGTGGGCGAATAGGAGTGTTCCAGTCAGAAGCCCCTGTCAGACACCCCGGGTACAGCGCCACCGTACCAGGAGTATCACGGTTTCCCCCACCATCCCTACCTCTCCCATACCGTATGCTGCTTGGAAAAAACTCCGGCTTTGTGACTCACCCAGTACACCAAAGGTGATCTTGCAGTGCCTCAGTTTCATGTAAACTTTGATATGATCACCATCTGTTGTATGCTATTGCAGTAGCAATACATTTGATGATGTAAAAAATTGTTTACTGTTTATATCATCAAACTTCCTCTACCTACAGAGTTTGCTGTCTAAATCGACCCTCCCTTGCTCTAGCAGCAAGCCATGTCGCAGTCAAAGATTCCTTCGTTTGTCTACTGCTTTTGATCGTGTGCCCTCAGTGAACGTTAACCCTTTCACACCAGAGACGGTGCGCAGGAATGGTGAACACCACAAGAGGAAGAGCCAAAGGAGTGATGAGGATGATGCACAAAGGTAACAGCTCTTTCCTTCATGCCATGCCTGTTGAGGAACTGGATTTACATTGAAGTACCTTTACCCTTACAGATCTAAGGAAACTCAGAACTCGTCAGAGGATGAAAATTACTTCCTCCCCTCAAAGGTATGGTTTCAAAGACCGTTGCTTATCCTTGTCTTTTATGTAGTAGGTTTATAAGTCTTCGTAATCCCACCAAAAGCTTTGGCAAATCTCTGTTCTCTCTCACGGTCTCCCATCTGTTGGCCTTCAGAGGCCAGCAGTGTCAGCCTGCATGCTGTCACGTTATGAGAGTGAGTTTCTAGAGCTGAGCTGCATTGGCGTGGGCGAGTTTGGTTCCGTGTATCGATGTGTGAAGAGGTTGGATGGTTGCATGTACGCCATCAAGCGCTCGCGCAGGCCAATTGCAGGCTCCGCCAATGAGTGAGTCAGCACTGCCAGCCACATTGGGCTTTATTTTCTCAGCTTTCCAAATTTAAAACCTCAAAGGACAATTCTAAATCTGGTTAGGTTCTGTATATGGTATTTGTGCTTCCTCAATGAATATTAGACTATTAGATTGTCTTATATTATTAATGTAAAACAAGTCTTCCCCCCACCCAGGCAGCTGGCCTTGAAGGAAGTGTACGCCCATGCGGTGTTGGGCCATCACCCTCATGTTGTGCGATACTACTCCGCATGGGCTGAGGATGACCATATGATTATACAAAATGAGTACTGTGATGGTAGGACAGAAGATCACAAAACTACATAGATGGTCATGTGTTTGTTTATTGGAGTTAAGAACTAACTGGCAAGTTTTTTGGTCTTATAGGTGGTAGCCTCCATGGTGCTATAACTGAAAAAGGAGAGCAAGGAGAGTTCTTCAGTGTTCCTGAGCTGAGGGATCTTCTCCTACAGGTCTCCATGGGGCTCAAATACATCCATAGCTCAGGCCTGGTGCATCTCGACATTAAACCCAGTGAGCTTTGTGTCTCATTGTTTCTCGCATGCCTATGCCACTCGATGGAAAGAGGACTTTTTGACTTGCGTATGTTTAAATTTCCATGCTTTTTAGGTAATATTTTCATCTGCTGTCGACCCAGCTCAAGTGCTGGTGGAGAGGGAGATAGTGAAGAAGAGGATGAAAACCCCTCCTCTGGGGTTGTATATAAAATCGGTATCTACCTACCTGTCCATATTTTTAACCCTTAAATGAATAAATGATTTGCCAGTCATTATTACGTATTTGAATCTTTAGTGACCTGGAACATATTTCTAACATGGATCTTAACTGCCCCAAAAGCATAGAACTCTATTATATTAGTGATGCACCAAAATTACTTTTGATGCAATATACAATAGTACAGCTGTATAAATGTGGTGATATGAATATCTTGTTCTTTAGGTGACTTGGGTCATGTAACATCCATCTCAAGCCCTCAGGTAGAGGAAGGGGATAGCCGCTTCTTGGCCTATGAGGTCCTGCGAGAGGTATGAGATCTGTTTGAACATTTTCCGTTTGTTGCAGAGTTTAAATTATAGCATTCTTATCCAGAGAACTGCACTGATCTTATATACAGTGTTTATGACTGGCAAAACAAGCTAACTGTGGATGTAACCAGTTTTTGCCGGCTTTTATTTTTTCTTGCAGGACTACACACATCTTCCTAAAGCAGATATTTTTGCACTGGGCCTGACAGTGTTTTTAGCTGCTGGGGCTCCACCACTTCCACAGAATGGAGATGCCTGGCATAGCCTCAGGCAGGGCGAGCTACCCAGCCTGCCCCAGGAGTTACCAGCACGCTTTAAAGACCTTCTAAAGGTGTATTTTTAGTAAACTGCACATCTTAGAGGTTCATTGCACGTTTCTTTTTTTAGTTTGTTTCTATAAAGAAGTTCCTTAAATAATCAGTTTACTTCATATTACACTTTCAAAAAAAGTTATAGAAACTTTCACTGGGGCAGTGCTTTTCAAAAGGTGCCGCTTTGTATCTTATTTGTCCCTAAAGGGTGCATATTAGTACCTCAATGATACATATTACTACCTTTTTTCTGAGGGTATAGAGAGGTCTTCAAAATAGTTGTGCCAATAACATTTAAAATATAAAAAGTACAGGGTGTTTTTATGCATATTTTAGGCAGCCTTGCCTAAATAAATGAACAAATACATTTATTTTCATTCCACCAGCAGGGGGCATAAAACTAATCGGAACGCTAATGACTGTAGTTTCCTACATTCCTGTACATGTGAAAATTTCTTTAGAATTTTCTTGAATGTACTGATGGTTTTGAAGTTGTTTACATTGGATTCATACATTAAGTCTCTGAGGTCAAGATTGAAAACCTAATATGGACAATACATTTGTATATGACAGACACTGTTGGATCCTGATCCTACTACTAGGCCATCTGCATCTGCATTGTGTCGGCATGATGTACTGCGCAAGGAGAGAGCCAGCAAACTGGCTGCACAACTTCGCAAGGAATTAAATGTGGAGAAGTTCAGAACAGCTATGCTGGAAAGGTGAGACTGGTTATCTAGCTTTGTACTATTCTCTAATACTCAATTTCATGAGGTAGCATTTAGTCACTTTCTTGGATTAATCACTTCTGCTTATAGAGGTCTTAATTTGCCATGCCTTTTATTTCTAATTAGAGAACTCAAGGAGGCCCGACTGGCTGCTACCTCACGGCAGCAGTCATCGCAACCAGGGTCTCTTCCGAGAGCTGGGAGGAAGCTTGTGGGCAAAAGTGCAGCCCGTTCCATGAGCTATGGTTTCCCTGGATACTAGCGCTGAATTCGTCATGTACTGCATGTCATCAGACCTACATACTGTATTTCTGGAATTCAATAGTCAGATGTTTTGCATTACTCAGCATTTGTCATTCCTCTTCTTGTCTTAACCCTGAACACTGCCATTGCTCATGGTTTTATATGTGGCATGAATCGGTGCATATTTATGGTTAACTGTTGGATGGCACTTTTATCTTGTTTAATAACTGGTGCATTTTAATTGTAAATAAAATTTTTAAATGTTCTGCTGAGTAATGCTTTTTGATTTGCCTTCAATCTGTACCTTCAACTCTATCTGCCATGGTGAGTTGGCAACGTCACATGTCTGCCATGTAGTGTTTATCGTATTCAGCAGAAGGGGTGATACTAGCAAAGTAGATCTAGAACAGTGATTCTCAGAGGGCCTCAGCAAACTTCTAAGGCACCCTAATAAGTTTTTAAAATTCCAAAATAAAAACAGTACAGCATTAATCTGACAATTTATTACGTGTCCAAGATGTACGTTTTTTTTTGTTTTTTTTTTTTAAGATAGGGGCTTTTGAATTTTGTCTTGGACGTTGGCTGTGGAATCTATGACTATATTTCAGTCTGAATGCTGTGGTATTTACAGCTCTGCCCATAGCGTACACTTGTATCTCAGCCAACTCTTCCTCAGGATCCATTATCTAGCATGTGCAGTGTAACAGAAGGGGAACTCCATTTCCAAAATCCCCTCTCTTCTAAAGTGAAGATAAGTTAAAAGAACGAGGATGAAGTCGTGTATTCACATGACGAAAGTCTGTTTGTCTTTGCTGAGTCATTCTCGGCAGTTGCTACATTTTGAAAGGTAACACATATTTGCCTTTACATTTTAAACAAACAACGAGAACAAAATCTTACAACACTTTTTTTTTTTTTTAAACGCTATCTATTACAGGGGATTTCTGTTTGCCTTTGCGTTTCCTAGGATTTTGACCACGCCATTCTGTGAGGCGTCATAATGGGTGACGCAGAAGGCGGGGGATTCTTTGAAGACTCGCAGCACTTGTGTTGGTTTGTTGGACGACAATGCTTCACTATTATGTGATGTTTTGACTTGAAGTTTACGTAAGTAACGAAAGTTTGTTTTTTCACTGGAAAGTAAGTACAGTCGACACATATATAGACAAGGTTTAAACGTGCTTCAAAGGAGAATAAATAATATTCAGTATAATATTAAATTAGTATACCACCGGTACTTTTGGTGCTAACTTTAGATCGGTGCCTAGCAAGTATTTATCATAGTTTCTGTGGATAGTGTTACGACAGTTAACGTTAATGCAATTTCTTTAAATATAAACATTCATTCGCATGTTTATTGTTTTATTTACCTAGATTATAGATTAATATTTCACGCTTCCCTCAGTTTGACTGACGTTTTCTGTAATGTTCAGAAGTGCTCTGCGTCTGGCTGGTATTGTTTTGTTTTTCTTCAATTTTAACTGCATTAATCACTGAGCTTCATCCCTGAGATGAACTTAGACTGCACATTTATCTTTCTTTGTTTGGATCTGAGAATCTTCTTTTTGATCTCTATTCTTGAAAAACCGGGAAACCAAACTCATTGTAAACGGTTAAATCTGTCTTCTAAACGTCATTAAAATATGTAACTTTATAAAATTAACCCCAATCACCGAATAATGTTAGCTAGCAATGTTAGCCTCTCTCTCCTTCGACTTGCTCCCTTTATCAGGGGTTGCCACAGCGGAGTCAGGGTCCGCACAGCCGATTTTAGCAATGTTAGCTAATAAACAGTTAATATTGTCAGCTGCTAGCTAGTTGGTTTGAGACCTGGGATATTTCATTTTATAAGCCAAACGTCGTACAACCATGGACTACGTTTATGTATGTTTACGTTTATTTAGCTATCTATAGATCGATAGATATTGTTTTTATATACAGCTGTCATACTTTTATGTTGGTATTCCTGTAGCTTAGACAGTGGAGCATAGCGTTAGCAACGCTAAAGTCATGGGATAAAAGAATCTGCCTAATAGAAAACTTTATGCACGTTTACAAATTTAAAATCTTTATTTAAAAAAGAAAAAGAAAAAGTTTTTACAATCAAGGATGTCCCCAAAAGTAGTTTAAAGTAGCAGGTTTAGCACACTTCTGGGTAAACATTTATCCCCTAAATATCGTTAACTAGGCACAGACACATATATACTGTATAGTATATATTTTGTATCTATGGTAAAGTATTAAATACATTTAAATATGTTGATCAGGCCATGTATAGTCTTGTAAATCATTATCTGATCAAGGGCATGCAAAGCAGTGGCTCATTTCTTTTAAAACGTAAAACTATCATATTGAAACTAATTGCTTTTGTGTTTTTCTTGAATTGCAGAGCATCTGTATGAGGCATTGTATGGGTTTGTGCAATGGACTGCAACAGAAACTTTGACAGTTTTCCAGACACTTCCCTGGTGCTCCTTTCCTTCCTTAAGCAAAAAGGCTGCCAAAATAGCCAGCTTCAAAAAGAGCTTGATTATCTTGATGAACAGCTAAAGCTGCCTACAAATCACAATTACATTGAGAGTGATGAGGAATTACAAGCAGATGGACACAGTTTGTCAGTCAGCTACAGAGAACTTTTACATGAATTTCAGAATCAAGTTCAGCCTCAACTACCAGGTATATTATTTTCTCTTGTTTTAATTAAATAATGCTCCTTAATACAAATAAGCCAATGATTATTTTCCTGTCATGGCTGATAACTGATAATAAATACCTTATTTTATCTAATTTAAATAAAACATACTGATTATTATTATTATTACTTTTTTTGTGTGTGTCAAGCTCAAATTTATTTATATGGAAAGAACTTCAAGAAAACGTGCTAAATATTTCTTGTAATCTAGCGTCATCCCTTTAATTTAGGGCTAGATGACAGCAAAAGTTATCTAAACTATAAAAATTGGAAATGAGTGCCCAGAATTAAAAGGATAGTCCACCCAAAAATGAAAATTCTGTCATGTACTTCCCTTCATGTCTTTCCAAAACTGTGTGACTGAATATTGTGGAACACAATAGAAGATATTTTGTAGAATGTTGGTTTCACTTCCCACTGACTTCCACTGTATGGTCAAAAAATAGAAGTCAATGGGAACCGGAACTGTTTGGTTACCAACATTCTTCAAAATATCTTCTTTTGTGTTTCACAGAAGAAAGTCAGTCATACAGGTTTGGAACGACATGAGTGTGAGTAAATGACACAAATGTAATTTTTGGATAGACTATCCCCTTAAATATACAAAATTGACAATTTTGCATGCCTAATTATTAGTTATATTAAAAGTTCTGTATTTTTTGTAGTTGTCTGTATCTGTTAACGCTGCTAATGTTTCTTTCCATCTCAGTCAATGCTGAAGAGGCTCAGGCAGCGAGGGACATGGCTGCAGAGTTGATCAGAATTGCAGACCTGCTTGAGCACAGAGTCCTGTCACAAGCTGCTGACAGTTTGACCAAGAAACTGTGCAAATCTCAGGAGCAGGTGAGAAAAATTACTGTATTGCAAACTATCTAATAAATATACACTAATGGTTGCTCCTTAAACATTCGCAGTTTTGGGCCGGCCATCTGTCTGAAGGAGTGCAGGCCTTACTTCACCAGGTGGCAGGTGCCAAAGAGTTTAAGAAGGAACTTGTGGAGATGGCCTTCACTTTTGTGCTGATGAAGACTGTTTGTGAGCATGTGCCTCAGTTTTTGTTTGGTCTTTATGGCACAGTGGTGCAGTATTTCTTACCACACAGATCCCACTGATGAGTTCTGTGTTCCAGTTATACATTCATAAAGTACAGAATGTGAATATATGTGTATAAATAAATGATACATTTTAAATCTTTGCCTGTAAAGACAAATGTATATCATAAAGTGATAGTTAAGACTGAAATCGTAGCAATACCTTATGGAATTTATATTTTTCTGAAAAAGTTTCTATTTTTCTATATTCCCTTGTAATACTGTCTGAAACAAGTGATGAACGTTTTTTTTTGTTGTTGTTTTTTGTCATAGTAGCCGTTACGTTTTAAGGTCTTGTTAGGCATTTGATTGTTTCTTTAACTGCCATGGAAAAGTAGTATCCTGATTAAACAGGAAACTATGCATTAAACCAAATTTGAGAAAAAAAGAAAATGCATTCTTTTCTCAGATAACTCTTTTTTTTCTCCTTCAATCTCAATCTCTTGATCTCTTCTCATTCAGTCTGAAAGGGATATCACATGATCAAATCTGACTCATATTACTGCAAAATAGAGGAAGCAAACTTAGTCTTTGTCTTAGAGTTTGGCTGTATTTTTTTAATTTAAGCAATGTTTCATCATAAAATTCACGCTTAAATCAGGACACAAACCACCAGGTTTACCCTTGATGAAATAGTTTATTTCACAGCTTCTGTCCATCTGTGATACAAAACCTCAGTTGCAAAAAAAAAAAAAGCACTTTTTCTCTGACGTGAGGTTGCCAAGCACTGACAAAACAGGTGGATCCTGCCTGTACGTGTGACTTCTGCTTATGTTTTCTGTTGTTTTGACTTTTGGATCTTCTGGATAGGCACACACAGGGAAAGGAGGGTGACAACAAGGCTGTGCCGTGCAGGCCTTTTTAGCTTTCAAGGACAAACAACAGCACAAGGTACAGGCAAGGTGTAAATCAGAGGCAGAAGACAGAAAATAGTTTGAGGAGACAAAGAAAAACTGCAAAGGACCGATGACTGATCTGTGTAGCTCAGAAGACATTTAAGAGACATTCTGGTCCCCCAAACCTGAAGTCAGCACTTGATTTGAGCAACAGACAGTTAAAGCTACCTAACAGCAAATCACTTCTTACTCTAGAATTACAAAACCCATTTGGATGTTTCTAAATCAGGGTGGTTTAAGATTAAACAAGTTTAATATTTTATCATATTCCCATTTCAAAATTTCACAATTTTATTGAAATTGCTTCCGACCCAGAATTAGGGACATTTAATTACAAAATGCACGCTTAGAAACATCATATTAGAAAACTAAATATGACTTTTCATCTAGCATTATCCGCTTCCTGATGTTGAGATAAATTCAGTCAACTGTGCCCTGTCACCATGGCAATATTGACTGTGCTGGTGTGGTTTTCACAAGTGCTAAACAAACATGTTTTGTACCTAACAGAACAAATGTTCACATTATAGCGAATTGCTGTACATTAAAAAAAAAAAAAAAGTGGCAATCCCTTAAAATGTATCCAAAGTTAAGGGGTTTCCCATTTGAGGCTGTGACCTAGGCTTCTACTTTTAGCTTTTAAAAGGGGGGGGGGGGGATTCAAACAAAAGCATTCATGCAAGCCTAATCAGGCCTAATTTATTTAAAATATACACTAAAGATGGTTAATATGAATCAAAGATGCACTGAGACTTTGCTTTCGGTTGTTGCAAGTATATCAGTCACAATCCATCTGAAGAGCACAGCCCATAAAGTTTTGCACTTTAATATTTCATGTCTGATAAGATAAAATCATAATCATGCACTCAAACTTGTTTAAAAATCAAATCTATTTCATTAAATCAGATATTTATATGAGAATAAACATGCTTAACTAACAAAAATTAACTTCCTCTGAATCAGAAGTCTTGATGTTCCTGTTGGAACCAGGAACCTAGGTCACAGCCTAGTGAACCGATCACTACCATGTTCACTAATACAGCACAAAAGAAACCTGACTTTCCACCTGTAAGTTCCTCTCCAGTCGTAAAGCTGGACTAAGCCAACAAATAAAAGCAACGTGAACAGAAAATAAAATGGTATGACACATAAGAGGAGTACTTTTCCCAAAAAGTGCAGCTTGTTGGCGGCACTGTGACTCACAGGGCTTCCATTAGGGCAAGAGATACAGTGAGGTCAAGGACAGTCACGGACTTCCTACTTCTTCCTGTAGGCCAGCGCTCCAAAGGCCAATACTGCAGCAATGGCCACCAGGGCAGCACCGCCGTATAGCAGCACGGGGAGGTCAGAAGACTCAGGCTGTGGCACTGACTTCATCTGCACCTCAGGAGGGTCTGGGAAAGGGGAAGAGGCCTTCAGATCAACCTCTGGAAGTATCTCCTGCTCCAGGATCGCATGGACCACTTCTGGTTCTAGATCAGGTGGGGGTGATGATTGTGGCTCCACAGGAGCTGGAACAGGCTGAGATTGAAGTTCAGGCTCAGGCACGGGGAACGAGGCGGTAGCAGCCTCATGGGCGGCTGGGTGCTCTTCCTCTGAGGCTGGAGGTGGAGGGTTCTCTTCCACAGTCGGCTCAGTTGCGGTTTCCACCAGCTCCGCGGTTGGTGCTGCTTCTTGGACAGCAGCGAGTTCGCTCTCGCTGCCCAGCACGCTAAGTACGCTACTCTGCGGCTCCCCTTCCTCCACCGTCTCCCCGCCTTCAAGTAGTTCGGCATCTTCACGCTCTACGTGGACAATGTCAGAGTTCGAGGAGTTGTTCTCGCTTTGCTCCTCGACTAACGCCACTCCCTCGGCACTGTCCAGACTCTTGGCGTCTTCTGGGTCCATCATGCCAACCTGCGCCCAAGACTCGTGGCCTGTCAGAGACACAGGAAGACTCTCTGTCTGCCAGGAAGCTGGCCCACTGCTATCTCCAAGAGTCAGTAGTGAAGCAGGAGGGCTTAGCTGATCCGAGGCCTGTTCACCTGACAGGATGTAGATGTCGTTACTGTCCTCGGCTATGGTCACGCCAGGGTCCTCAGCTTCATCCAGGCTGAACACTGTGCCCTGTAATATAAGGAGTGGAAATATCAATCAGTTGGTCCATTAATCATTTATTCCACATACAAATATTCTACTCGATTCTTCTATAAATGAGAAATGTTTCAATGACGGTCTAATACGTAGAGGTCTTCATCCCTGCTCCTAGGGACCCACTGTCCTGCAAAGTTATTTCCAACCTGCTTCAGCATACCTGCTTGTGGATTTTTAAGCAGTCCTGAAGAACTTGATTAGGTGCTTCAGGTGTGTTTGATTAGGGTTGGAGCTAAACTCTGCAGGACAGTGGGTTCCCAGGAACCGTGTTGAAGACCTCTGACTTAGAACATAACGGTCTTAGCAAAGTCTGAGTCATTAGAACAGATGTTTTACGTTTCATTTTAAAACTGTGGTAAGCCAATGTACGCATTTCCTTCTGTAGTATCTCCAAATGTCTAATCTCTTTCCAACCACAACAAAAAATGCAATATGTTTGTTTTTTGTTTTTAACTGTGTGTATTTCCTTATATGGTCTTCCTGGTTGTGTCTGCAAACCATTCTCATGGAGATCCACACAACTGATAACCTTCACATATAAATGTGCTTAAAAGAAGCATGAGATACACAAAAGACCTAAAAAAGAATTAATAAAATGAATGAATTAAAAAAGGATCATGTTCTTCCCATACAATTAACATAAAATCTTACTTGTTTTACTCATTTACAAAACATACCATGTATAGTCATTACAATACCAAAATTAATTTGCCAAATTATTTAAATTATGTTGTTGTTGTTTGGAGGTATTTCCCCCAAACCTGAAGTCAGCACTTGATTTGAGCAACAGACAGTTAAAGTTACTTTCACTTTCAAAAACATTAAGCATTTGTGGAATGTAGTAAATGTTTCTTGAGAACCAAATCAACATATTAGAATAATTTCTGAAGGATCATGAAGTAATAGGAACAATGGCTACTTAAAATTGATATTTGCCATCACAATAATAAATTACATTTTCATATATTTAAAAATTGAAATTAGTTTTTATTTTAAATTGTAACAATATTTTACAATACTACTATTTTTATTGTACTGAATAAAAATTTAAAAAAGCAGTTTTGAGTGTAAGTTAATCAAAACATTAAAAAAAACAAACAAACAAAAAAAACATACCAACCCCAAACTTCTGAATGGTAGTGTAGCTTGTTCAGATAAAATGTATTTATTAAAACACACACACACACAAACTTTCAAATAATAAAATTACTGGAGTATGTCTTCTTTAGTACAGTAAGTGGAATTTACCATGACAGGATCATTTGTCACTGAATTTTTTATGCCACCCAGTGGAGTGTAGGAGTAATACAGCAATAATAATAAATTCTCTCTACTTCACAGTTGACTAAACAAAATCACCTTTAAAATGCAAAATAGCAATGATGGACAGCTATTAACTGAATATGATGTTAGCTTAAAGTAGCTGCATTTTAGTGTGTTTTGCTGATATAACTTTTATTCAGTTCTCCTTGTTCTTGTGCAAGAACTGTTTAAAAAGACCACAGAAACAGAGATACACTGTTGATTGATTGTTTCTTATTTTCTAAAATAACTTGAATGAGACAGACCTGAGGGCAACATTCACAAAAAGGGAAGTCTTCAAGACCTCAACAGGAAGTGTTAACCCACTCTTCATCTGTATTCACTGCACTGTTCCTCCTATCTAGATTCATGTCTTTATCTTCCTGTATCAACCACACTGACATCACCATACGGCTGTGGTGTCTGCATATGCCACTGGGCTCTGCGTGTCTGCCACAATTAGGTCAAGCATGCAAAACTAGCCTATTTGAATTTGAACTCATTGTCTGTAAATATGTCAGTTTGTGCTCATTTGCATTAAGCAAACTTAATATGCTGCATCTTAAAGGACACCGATCTGCTCCCTGTGCCTTTTCTGGTCTTTTAGATTTCAGTAATCCACCACCGTGCACGTGCATCTAGTTTCACATGTAATCCTGTCTCACACAAATGCTTTCAAAAACACATTAGACCCCTGCATCTGGATTAACATCAGAGAGAGGAGCATAAGCACACAACCAGTAGAATGTGACAATGCCTTGTATATTACTTAATATCATACATAGATAACCATCACGTGTAACCTAAAAAAATAACTAAATAGTCATACAGCTTTAGAGAGATTACAAACAAACCAGTGGACCATATGCATTTCAGTAACCACATATGAAGACAGAAGTTCAAATCTGCATGGTAAATACAACAAACAACAGGTTATGTCACTAAAGACAAAAGTTTGGGGTTGAGATTATACTTTTAACTTTTTTTGGAAGGAAGTCTCTTATGGAGGCTCTCACCAAGGCTGCATTTTTTAATGTTTAGAATCATTTCTTACTAATGTTGAAATCAGTTCTACTAAACATTGTTGTACACATTTTTCAGGATTCTTTAATGAATAGAAAGTTTGAAAGAACAGCATTTACTTGAAATTGTAAATCTTTACTGTCACTCTTGATCAATTTAATGCAAATAAAAGCATTAAATTAAAAAGTACCAGCCCCAAACCTTTGAATGGTAGTGTATAATAAATAATGTGCTGTGTAGCACTGCACAAATCATACTTGATGTACAGATGCATACACTATAATTCTAATTAAACTGATACACAGAATCATTTGTGGCAAGTAAAGACACCTATTTATACGCATGTGATGGATTGAGTTGACATTAATAGTTGAATTTGCTCTCAGAATCGACTTATTTTTAAGCTGATTAAATAAACCCAAGAAAAAAAAAATACTGTCAAATCCAAGCTTTCTACTTTCTTGGCTCTGTGGACTCAATCATGAAACAGTATGGTTATGAAGTAAACTTAAAGTAACAAAAACCCTATGTACATAGTCCAAACTGACAATACCTTTTTGAAATGGAGCAAGATGGATGTTTCCTGCAAGATTAGGCTTGCTGTCCTATCCAGAGTCTGTCTAAAAATGAAGTTATGTTTTAAGGCGTGTTCTCTTAGGTGAGCTTTGGGTTCCTATGCACCACTCCACCCTAAGTACATGTACCCACCTTCACCTAAAGACAAAAACTCACGCATGCCTGCCAAACTCAGATACTTTCGCATTCATACAAGAGCGCAATATTGAAGATAGGTTGTATGCTCTGTACCCCACCCTGTCTAGTGTTAACCATTTGGTAATATTATGCTACTAACAAGTATGAGAACTAATGTGTATATAATACTATACTATACTCTATAAATATATGCTAGTATTGTTCAATAAAGTGGGGTCAATGAGATTTGAAGAGTCTTATGCTCACTGAGGCTGCCTTTTTTGATCAAAAAGAGAGTAAAACAGTAATATTGTGAAATATTTTTACAATTTAAAATAACTGTTGTATTTTAATATATTTTAGGAACAGTGTTTATTTGAAAGAGAGATCTTTTGTAACATCATAAATGTCTTTACTGTCACTTTTGATCAATTAAATGCATCCTTGCTAAATAAAAGTATTAAATTTATTTAAAAATCTTACTGATCCCAAACTTTTGAACAGTAATGTGCATAAATGTGAATGCTGATACATTGAGTTAGAATCACTGTAGATGTCAGACGTCTTTTAAACACTATACACTACTTTTGCCACACTTGTAAGGCAGCCACACCAAAGATAAACATATCTTGTCTGTTGAGGGTGCACCATACATGTGGATTTCCACATAGTGTACTATTTGCCTGTGAATGCTGAACTGTGTCTGCTGATAAGAAGACCAGTTTGCCCACTGCATCATCCAACCTACTGGAGTGAACTCACCGCATAAGTCTGCTCATTCATTAACAGACCATCAGCTTGACCAATAATGAGTAAATTTTTCCCCCTTCAAAACATCTAAACATATCCTAAATGTACATAAGCAAATACTTAATATTGTTCAACTAAATCCAAACCAACTTTAAATACTTAGGAGAAAGATTCCTCTGAATCTCCCATAGGATATCAAGCATACAGGTCACCATCTCAACTAACACTGTGAATAGTTTGGAGGCAGTCAAACTGGGACAGCCTTGCTCCAGCTGATTCATAGGAGGATTTATCAGATTTATTTCTGTTCTTCATCTCTGGAGTGTGTGGGGGTGGCGTACGGCCTCTGTTTGAGATGAGAGCAGCACATCGCCTGTGAAATGTAGTTACGTAAGAGGCCGGGCTGTGCGATGTGCCGGGTGATGCGACCTGATGTGGCTCGAGCTCCGCTCTCAGCACCTACTGATATACAGACAGGGGAACACTGCTTTGGTAGCGGTTTGTCTGTACCTGCACAACAAGAGTCAAATTACATCACATCAAGCCATCTCAAGAATCTTTGCCGTGCCATGTGACACAGACACCCTGAAGGTCAACTCTGTGTTGCGTACAGAACAGAGGGACAGGAAGGGAATAAAGGGGAGGGGGTAACTCACAAGACAAAATGTCCCACACTGAACGCTTTCCCTTGACCTACAGGAGTTGTCATGATCAGAGCAGACAGCATGATTCAGCGGGAGCATGTCATTGACTTGCTGTATTTTGGTTTTCAAAATGGCTTCTCACTGGGTTTTGCAAAATAGACACAGACAGATTCCTTCTCATTCACGTCACTGGCTTTGGGTCTCATTCATAAAATTATTTTCTGTGTAATCGTGCATTAAAACCATTCATATATTTGTTCAACAATTCATGCATGAATGCTTTAGCAAACAATTCATTTTCATGTTTCATGAACAAGGCCTATTTTATTGTATTGCTCTCTATAACAATTATTGTGCTTCCACAAAGGTGTAAAAAAAACGAATGATTGCCCAAAAACACAATTATACTCGGCTACAAGCAGAACTGAGCAAACAGTCTCCAACTGCAGTCATTTCTACACTAAAACAGGTTAAACATTAAATTAAATATTTACAGAATGGCCTATTTAATGGATAGATCTAAATGGAGAATTAAACCTTGTGAGAGTGTCCTTGTGTTTGCCATTTTATTATCCATTTACAACAGCGATTACATGATGGAGAGCAAGAAAGAGGTCAAAAAGACCTAAATCCATAATTTATATTGTTTCGCAAATGGACCACAAGAGAATAATCTCATCTGATCCATTCATCTAGAAGAAAGCAGCTGTCCTACCTGCCTGTGTTCGGCTCCTAAGTGCACAGAACTCCAGCAGTGACCACAAGGAAATAAAGTGAATGAATGGCGGAGAGAAAGTATAGACAGGAGAAAGGTTGCTGTCAGAGTAATGGGGCTGGAACTGCTGAGCAGGAGGTCTGGCTTGTTTGCACACGGTCTCCTCCTCCTCGTCAGACTCCTCCCAGCTGCATTCAAACTCTCACAGATGCTTATCCCGCATTATTTATGCCAAAGCTCTCGCTCCATCACTGGAATGTGGTCCTGTACTGAGCAACAGTATAAAACAATGGTCTCCCCTCCTCCCTGTGTCAGTGTCAACGGTGCACTAATTAAATTAATCCTTCTGACTGAGTTCTTCGGCTCGCACATAGAACACATGAACTGAGTCTTTCATACAGACGGCCCTCATCTGAGACACAGTGTGACCTAAATAGGTTGTTATAAACAAACAAGACCTTCATCATGCTTTACGACATCATGAGACAGAGGTGAAGAGCTGTTCTCATAAAACATTTGCATGAGGGTATGATAGCCCTCTGAAATGAACAATCTTGAGTTTGAACTATCAAATTACATACAATTACAGTTTGATAAGATGAATGGGAATGAGTGTGCACATTATGCAAAACATTAAGTTAAAGAGTAATTCTTTATTACGACTTTTAATATGAAGGAGCAAAGAGTTGTGCCATAAACAGATATGCTCGATCACCACGGCTTGACAGAAGCACCATAAAGTTGTCTGTCCATAAAGGTAAGAGGAAGGTGAAATTGTTCATGAAACACTAAACAAACAAAGTTATCTCAGTCATCACATAGCCACATAACGTGTTTAAAAAACACTGCTAAGGATTGTATGGATAACATAGTCCATGGTATCAAAGTTCTGCACACTTTGAGCAAAAAAGAAAAAACAAACTAAGAATTATGTGTCAACACACAATGTGTTGGTAAATTTATGCTAGCATTATCCAGCAGCAGCAGCTGAATTAGGTAATATGTTAAAAACATGAGCACAGCTCTGGCTCCCTCTCCTGACAGGAGTCTTGAAAAACACTGTGAACGACCCCAGTTTTGTCTTTTTAACTGACCTTAACCTCTTTATAGGGCAGTGGTTCTCAACTAGAGGGCTTATTAGGAGGCCTCAGCAAACCTCCAAGATGAATTATTCTAATGAATATTATCATCAATACAATTAATATTCATATCATTAATGATAAGTTAAAATAATTAATTTTAAATGCTAAAAAATACAAGAAATCATATTAATTTTTTTTCCTTTCAATATCTAGTGTTTCCCAGTTTCAGATTATAAAAGAGACTGTAGTACAAATACTGGAAAAAATATCCTGAATTGTGTTGCACAATAGTGACATTTTTGACTGAAAGGTCCAGAACCACTGTTTCAAGGGACACTCAGTTAGACACTTTTATACTTGTCATGTGTTTCATAAGTTGCTAACAGGTTGCATAGATGTTCATTTATTGCTGAGTGCTGTGCATTTATTTTTTGAACTCACATAATGCACAACTGCCCCAGAAAAAGAGATATAAAATGTGCATTAATGATAGAAAATTATATTTGAGAAACAAACAAAACGGCCATACCTTCCAGATCCATCCACATCACCCAACAAATGCAAGTCACTCACCCATCCTCCCTGCTGAATGATGAAGTCTGATTGCGATTCCTCAAGGTAACGCAAACCATAATGAAGCAGTGTTTCCAGTGGCTGCCCCTCATTCTGTAGGGCTTGTAACAATACTAAGGGTATCAACACCTAAACAGTACAACACAGAATTAAAAAAATGAAGCAAAAAGACATTCATGATTCAGTGAAAACATCCCAATGGCCTTCAGGATGCTTTGTGTGCACCTATATGCTGAGTTTTTTGGATTACCTTGCTCCATCCTCCTTGAGCATGAGAGGACACCTCCTCCACCGCGGCTCTGAAGTGCTCAAAGTTCAAATCACTGCAGGGGAGGCACATACATAATGAACATTTCTCTGCATTAACTTGAATCTGCTTGTGCTTCAGAAATATATGTTGAAAGCTTTCGTCAATATTTAAGTTAAATGTCAAGAATGAACTCATTTGAAGCCAACTTATAATAACTGTGTGTCCAGGCTGTTTACACTATGCATTTTTCTGACATAGCCATCTTTTTTCCTACTACTAAAATTGTCCAGGAATTTTTCCTGGACGTTTAAAAGGACCTGCTCAGAAGCGTGTGAGTGGCGGAGGACAGGTGTGTGAACAGGTCCCGTGAGACGCGGTCCCCCAGCACTGCCAGACTGTCTTCTATGGAGCTTTCTGGATTGGCTGGACTGAACACTGGGGATGTGAGCTGATCAAAACCAGTCCTGGAAAAAGCTAAGCAGAAAAAGAGGCAGATGACTTTAAATTATGATCCAGATATCAGATTCATTTTAGCACGAAAATACAGTGTAATAACAAAAAACATCTTACAGGCCGCAATTTCCTCTTCCAGCTGCTTCATTTCATCCTCAATCTGTTTCTTCAGGCTGCTATTCCGCTCTCTTTCCACTTCCTGTGTAGAATGGCTCTCTCCTGCATAGAATCATAACATATCTATTTATCACAAAAAAGTTTTTTTGCCCTCAAAAATTCAAAGTGCAGACCTTACCTATATGTGACCCTGGACCACAAAACCAGTCATAAGTGTCAATTTTTCAAAATTGAGATTTATACATCTTCTGAAAGCTGAATAAATAAGCTTTCCATTGATGTATGGTTTGTTAGGATAGGACAATATTTGGCTGAGATACAACTATTTGAAAATCTGGAATCTGAGGGTGCAAAAAAATCAAAATATTGAGAAAATCGCCTTTAAAGTTGTCTAAATGAAGTTCTTAGCAATGCATATTACTAATCAAAAATTAAGTTTTGATATATTTACAGTAGGAAATTTACAAAATATCTTCATGGAACATGATCTTTACTTAATATCCTAATGATTTTTGGCATAAAAGAAAAATCAATAATTTTGACCCATACAATGTATTTTTGGCTATTGCTACAAATATACCCCAGCGACTTAAGACTGGTTTTGTGGTCCAGGGTCACATATATAACTTATGAATAATCATAATTTCTCTTTATGATATAATCATTTACCTGGTCAATTATGGCCAAAATACTTCTCCCTATTTAGTTCTTTATTTAATTGTATTTTTTAAGGAAAGAAGAGTTTACAGATTATTAATTTGTAAATCTATATAGACAAAATACTTAGTGCAAGATACAATAAAAGCTGGAATCAGAGGCTCTTTTGGAGCAAAAATTTTTTTTGCTACATTCCTTCATTTGAAATAATAACCTTGATTTTAAAAAAAATAAATTCAAACATTTGGTGTAAACAAAACATGCAAGCATTATTTAATTTTCATCAGCTCCTTAAATATTTTGGTAATCTTAAATCCTAAATTTTTTTAAAGCAATCTTGATTATTTGAATTTGATGCAAATATATTAAGCCATAACCAGCCAGAAAACTCCAGGTATTAAATTCTTTAGCTGAACAATTTTCTAAATGACTGATGAAGCTAAAAAAAAAAGTGAAGTGGAAAGAAAACTAAAGGTGAAACTAAACCAAAAATACTGGACTGTAACACAGATGCACTCATTTTCTCCAAATACTAACAATACTTCACTTCAATAACCCACAAACAATCCAATAGATGTATTTATTATCAGCGGAGATCAACTTTTGCAAATCATGTCGCAAGAGCAACACAATGTGAATTTTGGATGAAACATTAGCATCCATTTCATTTTGTATTCAACAGGAACTAGCACTATTACTATTAGTTTCAGAACTTACATAATGTCCAGTACATCCAGCACACAACCTGACACACACAGAATGACAATACAAGGTCAAACTCAGCACTTTTGAACATAATGTCACAACATACCATGTGCTCTAGATAATATATGTAAACAGAAAAAACAAAATTAAGCCTGTTTTTATGACCACTTTGCCCCCAAAAATTGTCATGTGTCCAGGTACTTTTAAATTCCAGCTACTCCACTCTAACTATATTATATTTGAATACGTTATTAGAAATAATTCTGTAATACAGTGGCTGTAATACAAATGGCTTTTCTGTGGTGCCTTAAACAATTGCGTGGCTATTCATTCATACACTGGTGAATTATTTAGTGTTCGAGCAGGCCCAGGCTTTCAGCTCTCTCAACAACACAGACCCAGTGAATGACTACAAAAAGAAGTGTTAGAGAGGGAAAGAAACAGATTTAGAGAGAGTGTGTATAAAGCCTTTTACAACATTACAAAAGTTGATGGGAGCTCACATTGACTTTTCCCAGGTCGGCCGGTCTTTGGTCAGTTTTGTTCAGGCTGAGCTTCACTCTGAACAGTGGCATGTGAACAAGCCAACGCTGATCGCATATGACAGTCTGTCAGAGTGCAGAGCGGGTCGAGTGGAAAGAGGGATCAGAAGCTACTTTCAAAGCTGACTGAATGAAAACCAGAGCAGGACATTCCTCATTGAACCGTTGATATGCCCAAGGCTCCAAAATCTCCAACAGGCAGCTTAAGCACATACCATCCTCTGTGTTAAAGTCAACCAGACTAACTGTCAGTGACAAACTCTATGTGCGCTTTGCATCCACTTTTAAACTCCACAAGGACTAATTGAAGAACACAAAAGTCAATATTCATGAGAATTCACCTTACAACATCTCTTCTAAACAAAATGTCATGGACTGCTCGAAGCAAGAACCGGTCAAAAGACATATAAATGATACCAACAGGATCAAATCTGGTCCAAAAACTGAATATAGACTGTGACATAAGTATAGACAACACATGCACTCTGAAGGATTTGTTAATGCATTACTTGCAATACCTGCAGGCATTTTTCAATCAAATTACACTAGTTACGACACTCTGTATACAGCACTTAGAGTTATGTTCAAGGGCAAAATGGAGATTCCTGGAGCAGGAATGTGACTTCAGTAACTGTAGACAACCCCTACTAGAGACTGAAACTGTAATGATGGTGTTAGCAACCCAGATTCTTTGCAAAGACAGTATATATCTCACTATTTGATGCATACTGTATGTATTTTACACAGTTAAAACAGCATTTATTTGACTGAAATTCCAGAATCTAGATAGTAGTGTGGGCAATGTTTATATGGCTGACAATGAAAGGCACGCCATATTTTATTCGAAATTAAAATGAAATTTTCCCTAAGAAATAGACAAGAATTCTTTCTGACAACAATGCACTTGAACATGACGAAATAATAATTATGACATTAGAATTGGGAAGTAGGAATTTTCTGATGGCAGCATTTTTTCAGTGTGGTAAGTATGTGACTTTTGTAAAAACACATCTTAATGGTAAGCCCTTTACAAAAGAGTCCATCTGCTAAATATTTTTAATAAAACTTTCAAAACTTCTACACTTTTGGATCAGTGCCATTACATCTACAGGAATTTTGTATTGCATAACACAGATGATTTTTTTCCCATGCATGTACACAGAAAATGTGGTTTCTTGTCTCACTGCGCTTGCACTACAATATACAACTGCTTCCTGTTTTCCTGCATAAGCGAGACAAGCACACCATTGAAAGATTTGTCATTGTTTCGAGATTAAATTAAACTCCTTATGATTCTTGCCAGGCAGACAGTTTGTACATACTGATTTTTGGATGTGGGTACTTACCCTTCACTGTTTCTGAGGGTCTTGATCTTGATGGCAGGGGTAGGCTGAGGTAGCTGAGGATGACATACTTGGTCTCATAGTGAAATCCTTCAGGCACTGTGGTGGAGGAGCCAGAGGCAGCCATTGAAGAGAAACGTCAGGCTCTCAGGGACATGCACGACCAAATAACAGTATTCTAGTCCTAGAACAAACAAGGCATAAGTTAATCATACAATTTGAGGAACTTCTGGCATCTGTTTCACTAAGAAAAACAAAAGCTATTCTTTCTGTTAAGTATGTGAACATAAACCGTGTTATTATATCCTTAAGACAATGACTTTCACCTGTGGAGAACAAAAAATATGGCAGGCGGAACAGCCTCAGTCACCATTTACATTTATTGAAACTTTTTTTTTTTTTTTACACATTCAACGAAGTGACTGAGGTTATCATACAGCCTAACATTCCCAGCATGAGTAAATGACGACTGAAGTTTTATATAGTGCTAAACTGTTTCATGACAACTCAGCAGCTTGTACGTGAGCTGCCAGTCTGAAACAGAAATACAGATGTAACTAAAACGGTTACGTAAGATTATTTCACAAACCCCTTGACTGATATGTGAATTCTTTCCATGCATGTAACACTGAAAGACACCCAACTCTAAAGTTGCTCAAGTTTGTCTCTTGACCACTTCAAAACTGGACAGTTCCTATAACACTGCAAAGCACACCTCTGCTGGCAAATGTCCCGAAAGTGACGTGAGATATTTGCACTAACGAAGTCCACAACATTTAATAGAACATGGTGTACAATGTAGCGCAAGCGGACACCCACTGAACCTCTCTGCGTGCTCGCCACACCTACTCGCATGCCAGCTAGCCGCTAAAGTTTAAACATAACCTGTTAGTGTTACTCATAACATAACATGCTATCTATTTAACCTCAACATGCTGCGACTTAACTTGAATGGGTCGTACCTCTGCGCCAGTGACAGTTTTGTTCGCTCAGAGGGTCTGACAAATGTGCTCACCCGGTTTCTTTCACAGTTAACTATATAACTGCTTTGCCTGTGGGATGGCTAAATGTTTAGACTTGCGCGTGCGTGGTGACCATGCTGCGCGTGTGCGGGAGGATGAAGCCAAGCGCGCTGCTCCGCCTTGATTGTATTCCTGCTCCTATGACGCGGAAACGAGAAGGTCAAGGATAGAGTGGGCAACAGAGAATGGATTCTTGTTCAGCACCCGGTCCATTTGAACAAAACGTATTTTCATTTACGTCCAGCTCCGTTAACAGTTCTCGAACGCGCAAGAATGACTCATATATGTGTCGGTTCTTTTTACACCTCGCGATCAGTTCGATTCACGAACAAATGACTCTTATGAGAATTTTTTTTTGGAATCTCTCGAAGCAACACATGTCATTTTTGAATAAACTATTAAATCTCAAGTTAATAATTTCGTCACTTCCTACCAATGACTGTTGTATGGTAACGTGAATATGTGACCCTGGACCGCAAAACCAGTCTTAAGTAGCAAAATAGGTCAAAATGATCGATTTCATGCCAAAAAATCATTAGGATATTAAGCAAAGATCATGTTCCGTGAAGGTATTTTGTAAATTTCCTACCGTAAATATATCAAAATCTGATTTTTGACTTTATTTGGACAACTTTAAAGGCGATTTTCTCAGTATTTAGATTTTTTTGCACCCTCAGATTTTCAAATTGTTGTATCTCGGCCAAATATTGTCATATTGCCTAACAAACTATACATCAATGGAAAGCTTATTTATTCAGCTTTCAGATGATGTATAAATCTCTGTTTCAAAAAAATTGACCCTTATGATGGTTTTGTGGTCCAGGGTCACATATACATTTCATCAACATGAACGAATGCAACGTTATCACATTTTTTGTTTAATATTTTTTTAACTACTATGATGAAGTACTAATACTGAATTGCATTGCCCGTAAAAAGTCATTTAAAGTCAGTCTAAGTAGGCTACTCCTTTTTGTTCTGTTGCAGGTTTTTAAATATGATGCATAGGTGTATAGAAGAATTAAAAAATCAGTGTTTTTAGTCTTCAAGCTTTCTCTTGCTAGCCAAAAACAAAACAAAAATAAAAGATTGAGTCATGTCATGGACATGAAATCTAATATGTGCACCAGACGCAATCCAGTCATGTGTGCACATGGCATTTAACTGTATTTGCTGCCCTCAAATGGTGCAAGACCTGAACATGTATTTATTTATTTTTACTCAAAAGTAAACTGAAACACTTTCACTTTCATGAACATTTACCAGCATATAAAGTTCACAAATACAAAATTAGACCATTCCATATCAAAGAACACAACAACAACAACAACAAAATCTTTAAATGGTTATAAGGTAAATATTTATGCAAATATATTACATAATTAGACAACATTTTAAATGAAACAGAATACAATGTGATAATTATATATTGTACATCTCTTTTTAGGGAATGTTTTTTTTTTATAATTATATAATACACATTTATGTATCGAAACAATATCCTTTGGACATTGTTGAGGTGGAATACATTATCATTTTCTTTTGAGGTTTCAAGCAATGGGTTGTTAAAGTTTGAGGAAAAAGCACAAATGTGTGTAAAAAGGCTATGGTCTTTACAAATTAAAAGATTTTTATGTTTATCATTTGCTTTATGTTATTACTTTTAGGTTAGGGAGAGACCAGGTATTTGAAATGTCCTGAGGGTGTCAGCACTGAGCCTTTTTTTTTTCTTTTGGTCAGAGCGCTTTTATATTGTTCCTATTTCCTTGTTTTCATTTATTTTCATGGTTCATTGTTTGATTCACCTCCACCTGTACAAATATTGCACAACAATAATAATATGTCTAATATAATCTGGGTCTTATTTGGAGCCACTAAAGGAATGAATCATAAAAGAAAAGCTTTACTTGCCTTTATACTGACTGAATATCCTTCAGACACAAAAAGTGTTTTCCAAAATAATGTTTACTCAGTCTAGTTATTAATTGTTTGTACATAACAGTTAGCAAGTAGTTTCTGATATTTACTGCAAAACAGGACAACACATTTCTACAGACAACTATTCGATGTAACATACATGTTTTATTTTAAATTACATAGTTTGTATTTACATTTCAAAATATGAAATACTTAAAAGATAAACATTCTTATGCTCCAAAGCTGTAATAAATATGTGTATTATGATGGGGGGGGGGGGCAGTAAGTAAAGATGGTAAAACTACTCAAGACTTCAAAAAGTTGTGATACAATAAGTTGCTGGTCATTTGTGTCTGCCATGCTCAATAGACTTTTATCTAATTTGCCACAGAAAAGCACTGTACAAAGTCAAAGGTTTGAGATGGGATCTCTTTACTGAAGTAGTGAAGTGCAGGAGTGGTGGGGTCATGACTGGGTTTTGCAGGTATGCACATCTACCTCCTCTTGGCAGTCCCTGCAGTGAACAGCACAACACCATTGGAACTTGCACTCACACTTGGTGGTGCGGCTCACGCGTGATGTGTCATAGCCCCGCCCACAACACATGACCTCACAGCTGTCAGCCCCACGGGATGTACGGTTGCACACACGCCCGCCTGTGCCCACAGAACCTGTGATAAAGCAAAAATTTAAATGAGACATCATAGGTTTTAATGAGATAAAACATGAACAGCTACATCAAAATGTTCAAGGTATAGATCCTCACTCAAATAACCAAGTTTTTATGCCCCTGGGCACTGATGAAGTACACTAAGTGACCTAAAGTAACCTAAAAGACAAAGTATGTCATTTAGCCAGACAACATGAGGAGGTTTGGTTGAAATTGCAAAAATGACTTGCAATAATCTCAAAAGCATCAGTAAAAATATGTTGAAAACTACAAACCAGTTTTGCATTGTATGTCAGTCATTTGTCCAGCAAAAGTGTTTATGAGTTACATTATAGCTGTATAATTTCCAGCTTTTTGAAAAGTGTTCATTTGTAAAACAAAAACACTTTTAGTACAGACCAAAAAAAAAAAAAAAAAGAAAATATCCTGAAGGAAAAAGGTAAAATAAAAAATTCAGACCAGACAAGTGCAACACTGTTTTTCTCCCAGTCTTTACACACACACACACACACACACAGTGCAAAATAAATAAAAAAATACATTTTAGGTTTATTTTGATATTAAATTTTGCTATCTATCTATACAGACACACACACAAAATAAAAATAATTTAAAAATAATCTTATTTTAAGAATTGCATAAATTCCGGAAAAAATGCATTGCTGCAAATGTGTTGCAAAATAAATAAACAAATGAATAAATAAATACATAAAATAAAAAGATAAATTATAATAATAATAATTTAGTTACATTTTCAGTATTTTTGTCCCATTTTCACTCAAAATAGGAAAACATACACAAGATAAGTTCACTTGAAAAGCAAAATTGTGTAACATATTCAGACCTGTGCTTTCAGAAAAAAACATACTAAAATAATGTACAAAGTTTTGTGTAACATTATATAATTAATATGCATGTATAAACATAAAATTAAAATTTAATTTGACGTAAACATTACAATTGTTTTACAAATATTTATTATTTATGGAATAATTATTTTGTATTTTATATTGAATTAAAATTAATTGAAACATTTTTAGGTTTATTTTGATATTCAATTTTGCTATCTATCTATACACACACATATAAAATAAAACAATTATTTAAAAATAATCTTATTTTAAGACTTTTATCCATTTTTTTCTGAAAAAAAGAAAGAAAATGCATTGCAGCAATAGAAATGTATGATTATTTTGTAATAAATAATAAGGCCAGTAAAAATATTAGCAGGGCAGGTAAAAATGGTCACAACGTAATCTTTTAACGTAATGAATATTTGAACAAATTCCTGAAGCAAGCAGACCTCGACTGAATAGTCATGTGTAGTGCCTGGCAGATGTCTGATAGTGTCCAGACAGCGCTGTCTTGAAGAGGCTGGGTTTGTAAAAGGATGACCGCTTGGTCCTTGGTCAGATGAGGGACTGATGATAGAAGCTA
>JAFVLL020019136.1:39672-49931 GCA_021397915.2 Tor tambroides
CCAACGCTGATCGCATATGACAGTCTGTCAGAGTGCAGAGCGGGTCGAGTGGAAAGAGGGATCAGAAGCTACTTTCAAAGCTGACTGAATGAAAAGCAGATCAGGACACAGGACATTCCTCATTGAACCGCTGATATGCTCAAGGCTCCAAAATCTCCAACAGGCAGCTTAAGTCCATACCATCCTCTGTAATAAAGTCAACCAGACTAACTGTCACTGACAAACTCTATGTGCGCTTTGCATCCACTTTTAAACTCCACAAGGACTAAACAAAAAACGTAAAAGTCAACATTCATGAGAATCCGCCTTACAACATCTCCTCTAAACAAAATGCCATGGACTGTTCGAAGCAAGAATCAGACACAAAACATATAAATGATACCAACAGAACCAAATTTGCCAACTGTATATGGACTGCGACAAGTATAGACAAAACATGCACTCTGAAGGATTTGTTAATGCATTACTTGCAATACCTGCAGGCATTTTTCAATCAAATTACACTGGTTACGGCACTCTGTATACAGTACTTTGAGTTATAGTCCATGTTCAAGGGCAAAATGGAGATTCCCGGAGCAGGAATGTGACCTCAGTAACTGTAGACAAACCCTAGACTGAAACTGTAATGGTGGTGTCTCTGCAAAGAAGCTCTATGGAAAGTCTAAGAAGTGTTAAAGCAGGAGGAGAGAACTATTGCTGTAGTGACTGTTAAGTTCTATTAGTTTTTTTCCCCACAACATCTACATTGCTTTTTTCCTACTATTACAATCATGTTTACTTGTGTATATCTCTCACCATTTTGATGCATATTGTATGCATTACACCTAATTAAAACAGCATCCAGAATCATCACTAAGTTGACTATCTAGATAGCCCAGTGAATGTATACAATATTATGGGTAATGTTTATATGGCAGCCAATGAAACGGATGCTAAGAAATTCCCCAAGAAATAGACAAGAATTCTTTCTGACAATGCACTTGAAAATGACAAAATAATAATTATGACATTAGAATTGGGAAGTGACTTGTAAAAACACATCTTAATGCTAAGCCCTGTACAGCTTAATAAAAAAAAGAGTCTATCTCCTAAATATTTTTAATACAACTTTTCAAAACTTCTACACTTTTTCATCAGTGTCATTTCTTCTACATGAATTCTGAATTCCATAAAACAGATGACTCTTTTCCATGCATGTACACAGAAAATGTGCTTTCTTGCCTCACTACGCTTGCATTACAATATAAAACTGCTTCCCGTTTTCCTGCATAAGCGAGACAAGCATACCACTGAAAGTTTTATCATTGTTTTGAGATTAAATTAAACTCCTTATGATTCTTGGCAGGCAGGCAGGCAGTTTGTACGTACTGAATTGTGGATGTGAGTTCTTACCCTCCGCTGTCTCTGAGGGTCTTGATCTTGACGGCGGAAGCTGAGGGAGGCTGAGGTAGCTGAGGATGACATACTTGGTCTCATAGTGAAATCCTTCAGGCACTGTGGTGGAGGAGCCAGAGGCAGCCATTGAAGAGAAACGTCAGGCTCTCAGGGACATGCACGACCAAACGACAGCGTTCACAAGTCCTAGAACAAACAAATACTTTATAAGGCATAAGTTAGTTGCAATAAATGGTGACTGAAAGCCTCAGTCACCATTTACATTTATTGCAACTTTTAACTGAGGTTGTCGTCATTCAGCCTAAACTTCCCAGCATGAGTAAATGATGACAGAAGTTTTATACAGTGGTAAACTATTTCAACTCAGCAGCTTGTATGCGAGCTGCCAGTCTGAAACAGAAATACAGATGTAACTAAAACGGTTACGTAAGATTAATTCACAAACCCCTTGACTGATATGTGAATTCTTTCCATGCATGCAACACTGCAAGACACCCAACTCTAAAGTTGCTCAAGTTTGTCTCTTGACCAGTTCAAAACTGGACAGTTCCTATAACACTGCAACGCACATTTCTCCTGGCAAATGTCCCGAAAATGACGTGAGATATGTGCACTAACGAAGTGCACCACATTTAATAGAACATGGTGTACAATACAGCGCACGCGGACACCCACTGAACCTCTCTGCTTGCTCGCCACACCTACTCACATGCCAGAGCAACCAGCTAGCCGCTAAAGTTTAAACATAACCTGATAGTGTCACTTATAACATAACATGCTATCCATTTAACGTGAACATGCTGCGACTTAACTTGAATGGGTCGTACCTCTGCGCCAGTGATAATTTTGTTCGCTCAGAGGGTGCTCACCCGGTTTCTTTCACAGTTAACTATATAACTGCTTTGCCTGTGGGATGGCTAACTGTTTAGACGTGCGCTTGCGTGGTGACCATGCTGCGCGTGTGCGGGAGGATGAAGCCAAGCGCGCTGCTCCGCCTCGATTGTATTCCTGCTACTATGACGCGGGACGCGCGAGGACGTGGAAACGACAAGGTCAAGGATAGAGTGGGCAACAGAGAAAGGATACTTCTTCACCCGTTACATTTACTTCCAGTTCCATTAACAGTTCTCGGACGAACGCGCAAGAAAGATTCATATGTGTCGGTTCTTTTTGGTGAATCACGCATCGCGATTAGTTCGATTCACGAATAAATGACTCTTATGAACCTGTTCTTTTCGAATCTTTCGAATCAACACACGTTTCTCAGCGGCTCTGTTGTTTTGATTAAACTTATTTATTTTTGATTAAATTAAATTAATTAAATATTAAGGTACTTTCGTCACCTTCTACCAGTGGACTGCTGTTTTATTATAGGCTACGACAACGTAAATAGGTTGTATTTACGTTGATAACAACGTTGTAATCAGTGGTTGGTCTATTTTATAAACATGAATAAATGCAACGTTCACTTTTTTTGTGTAATATTTTTAAACTACTACTATGAAGTACTAATATTGAATTGCATTGCCTGTAAAAAATAAAAATAAAAAAAATCATTAAAAGTCAGTCAAGTAGGCTACACCTTTTTGTTCTGTTGCAGGTTTTTAAATACGATGCGTAGGTGTATAGAAGAATATAAGAAATCAGCGATTTTAGTCTTCAAGAAAAAGGCTTTCTCTTACTAGCCAAAAACAAATTAAGACTGATTAAATAAAAACATCTGAATCGTACGCATGGATATGAAATCTAATATGTGCCCCATATGAAACCATAACGCAATCCAGTCATGTATGCACATGGCATTTAACTGTATTTGCTGCCCTCAAATGGTGCAAGACCTGAACATGTATTTTTTAATTTTTTTTGCTCAAAAGTAAACTGGAACACTTTAACATTCATGAAAGTTTACCAGCATATCAAGTTCGCAAATTCAAAATAAGACTATTCCATATCAAACAAAGAACATAACAAAAAAAAATTATTTAAATGGTTATATATTACGTAAATATTTATGCAAATGTATTGCATAATTAGACAACATTTTACATGCAACAGTATACAAAGCGATAATTATAAATTATAAATCTCTTTAAAGGGAATGTTTTTAAAAAAAATATTTTTATGATGCACATTCATGTATTAAAACAATATCCTTTGGACATTGTTGGGGCAGAATACATTATCATTTTCTTTTGAAGTTTCAAGCAATGGATTGTTAAAGCTTGAGGGAAAAATGCACAAATATGCGTAAAAAAAAACTATGGTCTTTACTAATTAAAAGAGTTTTACGTTTATCACTTGCTGAATGCTAATAATTTTAGGTTAGGTAGAGACCAGGTATTTGAAATGTCCTGAGGGTGTCAGCACTGAGCCTTTTTTTTTCTTTTGGTCAGGGCGGTGTTTTCTGTTGGTCCTATTTCCTTGTTTTCATTTATTTTCATGGTTCATTGTTTGATTCACCTCCACCTGTACAAATATTGCACAATAATAATAATAATATGTCTAATATAATATGGATCTTATTTGGAGCCACTAAAGGAATGAATCATAAAGCAAAAGCTTTACTTGACTTTATACTGACTGAATATCCTTCAGACACAAAAAGTGTTTTCCCAAATAAATGTTTACTCAGTCTAGTCATTAACTGTTTGTAACACAGACATATAAAAATAACAGTTAGTTTCTGAACTTTACTGCAAAACAGGACAACAAACTTGTACAGACAGCTACTCGACATAACATACGTTTTATTTTAAATTACATAGAGTTTGTATTTACAGTTCAAAATATGAAATACATTAAAGATAAACATTCTTATGTTCCAAAGCTGTAATAAATATGTGTGTTATGATGGGGGGGGAAACAGTAAGTAAAGATGGTAAAAACTACTGAAGAGGCAGCCATTGAAGAGATACAACAAATCTGCATAGGTTTTAAGTTGCTGGTCATTTGTGTCTGATCTAATTTGCAACAGAAAAGCACTGTACAATGTCAAAGGTTTGAGATGGGATCTTTACTCTGGAAGGTAACTGAAGTGCAGGAGCGGTGGGGTCATGACTGGGTTTTGCAGGTATGCACATCTACCTCCTCTTGGCAGTCCCTGCAGTGAACAGCACAACACCAGTGGAACTTGCACTCACACTTGGTGGTGCGGCTCACGCGTGATGTGTCATAGCCCCGCCCACAACACATGACCTCACAGCTGTCAGCCCCACGGGACGTACGGTTGCACACTCGCCCACCTGTGCCCACAGAACCTGCAATAAAGCAAAAATCTAAATGAGACATCACAGGATTTAGTGAGATAAAACATGAACAGCTACATCAAAACTGTTCAAGGTATAGATCCCCACTGTTTTTATGCCCCTGGGCACTGATGAAATACACTAAATGACCTAAAGCAGGGGTGGGGAACGTTGATCCTGGAGGGCCAACCTATAGCTCCAACCCTGAAAAACCCTGGAAAAAAAATACCTAACTGCATCCTGAAGACCTTGATTAGCTGCTTCAGGTGTGTTTAGGGTTGGAGCTAAACTCTGCACAGGGACACTGGCCCTCCAGGATCAACGCTCCCCACCCCTGACCTAAAGTAACCTAAAAGGACAAAGTATGCCATTTAGCTAGACAACATGAGGAGGTTTGGTTGAAATTGCAAAAATGACTTGCAATAATCTCAAAAGCATCAGTAAAAATGTGTTGAAAACTACAAAACAATCAGCAATATTTTGCATCGCATGTCAATCATTTTCCAGCAAAAGTGTTTATGAGCTTGCTTATATATAGCTTTATCATTTCCAGCTTTTTGAAAAGTGTTGATTTGTAAAGTAACAACACTTTTTGTACAGACCAAAAACAAAATAAACAAAATAAAATCATGAAGGAGAAAGGTTTAAAAAAAAAAAAAAAAAAAAAAAAAATCACACCAGACAAACGCAACACTGTTTTTCTCCCAGTCTTTACACACACACACACACAAACTAATAATTTAGTTTGAACATTTTCAGTATTTTTGTCCCATTTTCACTCAAAATATGAAAACAAGATAAATTTACTTGAAAAGCAAAATTGTGTGGCATATTCAGACCCGTGCTTTCAGAAAAAACCATACTAAGATTATGTACACAATTTTGTGTAACATTTTATATAATTAATACGCATGTATAAATATAAAATTATAATGGAATTTGATGTATACACTGAAATTGTTTTACCAATACTTATAAATTAATGTAATATTATTTTGTATTTCATTAAAATTAATTGATTAACTGAATTCAAAATGCTATTTTAGGTTTATTTTGATATTAAATTTTGCTATCTATCTATCTATCTATCTATCTATCTAATAAATAATTTTAAAATAATCTTATTTGTTCCATTTTTTTCCGAAAAAAAAAAAAATGCATTGCCGCAAATAGAAATGTATAATTCGCTTGTAATAAGTCATAAGGCCAGTAAAAATATAGGCAGGGCAGGTAAAAATTGTTACTACTGGCCTGAAATAGCCAAACATCTGAATTAAAAGGGGTCGTCCACATACTTTCATCCATTTATTTATACGTTGTACTGCTGAAATCTATTAATGTAGTGAATATGTGAACAAATTCCTGAAGCAAGCAGACCTCGACTGAATAGTCATGTGTAGTGCCTGGCAGATGTCTGATAGTGTCCAGACAGCGCTGTCTTGAAGAGGCTGGGTTTGTCAGCACCATGTAAAAGGATGACCGCTTGGTCCTTGGTCAGATGAGGGACTGATGATAGAAGCTATCAAGCATTGCTCTGGGTCTTCATCACGTACTCATTTCAACGGCTCTAATCTGGACAACCCCACCCTCTATGAGGCTGACGCGTCGCTGATTGTTGCTGATACAGAAATTGCTAAAGACCTTGTATAAACCCTTGCTTTCATGCTCCCTCCGAGTGACAATCTGCAGCCTTTCTTTATAAAGATCCCTTCAATGCCAATCAACACTCAGCAGCACTATACAAACAACCATATTTGTTTCTTGTGGTTTAACCAATTTTAAGATGGTTTAATGTAACATTTTAAAGTGAGAACAGTCTTGAACTGCAAAACACTTCAGTCTACCAGTAGCGCCAGCATTGGTATGTCACCGCTGGTCTATTGAACTCAATTGCGAGTAGGCAGGCATGTGTCTGGGCATGACACAGCCACTCCCCCCCACAGTAGTTCATCAGGCTGGTATGCTGGGCTCATATCGTTTACATTATGGGCAGCCTTTACCTGAGCATGCATCTGCTTATTGAATTAAGATGAGGGGGTGCCAAGAGATGAGTTTAACATGTGTGACCATGGTGAGAGCTAGTAATTGATTTCACACTTATGCAGTGGAGGTATAGTCTATGTCTCCTAAAACTGACATCAAACAGACTGCCCAGCCAAGAGTTTCTCACAAACCATCACACTAGAGAGGTCAGCACTAAAATATGGGGGTCTCGATTTTTTTAAACATTCCTTCAGAGCTGATGGGAAAAAATAGACCAGATTTAAAAACATCACCATTATTAAACATGAGTGTAAAGGAATTGCTAAAGCAAAAATGAAAATTCAGTCATGTCACTTCAAAAACTGTATAACTTTCTTCTGAGAAGATTTCAGGCTGCATCCGAAATCGCTTACTTCCTCATATATTAGACGAAAAACAGTTTGTGAAAAGAGTAGTATTTCATAAAGATGACTAATTACTTCTGGCAAGATTCTGAAGTGCACATCTGATGGACACTTAACTATCCCATGAGGCCACGTGAGAGGATTTGTGAATGGCAGTGAAGCGAAACACATAAAGCTGGTAGGTTCCTTGACAATGAAAACACAAAGTATGCAGTGCGTCTGAATTAAATTCATACTAGACATATTCATACTACATTGAACATGTTTTAAGTAATTGCTTGTTCAAAGGAAGTACCCACTTGGAGTGTATGTGATTTCAGATGCAGACTCAGTGTTTTTGTCCATTTAATCAAATCAGTATAGTCCAATAAGGTCCAGTGTTGTTTTGGCTTAACGTTCATTGTATGAACAAAAACTTGTTTTTGTATGTTTTTTGTAATCCTCAGAAGAAAACAAGTCATATAGGTTTGGAACAACAAGACAATTTTTATTTTTGGATGAATTAGCCATTTTGTTCATATAATGAAAGTCAGTGAGGTCCAGTGTTGTTTTGGACCCCATTGACATCCATTGTATACAAAAACAGTTTTTGTGTCTTTTTTGTATTCTGCAGAAGAAAAAAATCATACAGGTTTGGAACGACATGACAATTTTCATTTTTGGATGAACTAGCCCTTTAACTGTATATCCAGTTTTTTGTCCATATAATAGAAGTCAGTGAGACCCAGTGTTGTTTTGGACCCCATTGACTTCCAAAACAGTTTTTGTGTCTTTTTTGCATTCTGTAGAAACCACATAACAATTTTCATTTTTGGATGAACTAGCCCTTTAGCTTGTGAGATCATTCCAAATTTACATGCTCATAAATGAGCAGTTATACTGACATACAATAAATAATAAATACCTAAAGTGGGTTCGACATACAACTCAGGGCACTTAAAAGAGACATGACCTACCTCTCTAAATATTCCTGCCAGTTTTAGGCAGAAAATATAGAGGTGCCGCCGTGGAAGGCAGTGATTTTTAGCATTTGCGCATAGGGATTAAATTTCAGCTCCCGTTCTGCCCACAAAACTGTGGTAATGTGTCTAAACACAGCGTCACCTGATAGCAGGGATCATCTGCAGTCTGACAGGCACCCCCTCCCTTACTGCTTCCCACATAGGTACACCTGGTGTTATTCAGTACGTACACACACACACACACAGAAAGGTAAAAAGAGATAAACCTCTGCCTTAGGGAGGGAATCTTTACCGGCATTCAGGTTACAGGATTGGGTTATGACTATTGTGTATGTAATAACAAGCTAAATAGCTCACGTCCTCTGATTACAACTGTGTTTGGGGGCAAAGGCTAATGCCTGCTGATTTTGAGCGGAGTGTGGGAGCCTTGCAGGGTGGAAACACAAACAGTGGGTTATGAAACATGATGGAGTACTATAGCTTTGATTCATCAACTTAATTCACCTCTTGAGGTAATGCAAATAAAGGGATAGTTCACCTAAAAATGAAAATTATGTTATCATTTACTCGTACCTGTATGGCTTTCTTTCTGACGCAGAACACAAAAAGACAATATTTGGAAAGTCAATGGGCTTCAGTGTTGTTTTGGACCACATATTAAAAAATACAATTAGAAACATTCTTTAAAATAGCTTCTTCTGTGTTTATCTTTTTTTTAGGGTGGATTGCTTTTTTAAGCTTTTTTTTAGGGATCAATCAAACAGTTGTTGGCCCCCATTAATTTCCATAGTATTTCTTTCCCTACTATGGAAGTCAATGGGGACCAACAACTGTTTGGTTCTTCAAAATTATTCAAAATATCTTCTTCTGTGTTCACCATAAAAAAGAGACTCATACAGGTTTGGAACAACATGAAGGTGAGTAAATGATGACATAATTTTCATTTTTGAGTTAACTATTCCTTTAAAGTTTCCCTCAGCACACTTACCAGTGTTGTTATGGACCGCATTTATGGACAAAAAAACATTCTTCAAAATATCTAGACAGCCATACATTTTGGGTGAATTACCCTTTTAAAGTTAAGGTTTCCCTCAGCACACTTACCAGACTCATGGTCCCATATACAGTAGTCAGGTGAGTCTTCAAAATAGACAAGGTCATTTTTGGTAGGCCTCTTAAACATCCTGTAGGCACTACTGAAGCTGGTTCCATACTGGTTCATCACCACCTGAATGGCATTGTTGTACTTTTTGCGGAGATAGTCACCGGTCTGCCTGAAGTCTGCCATGGCTAACCAGCAGGTACGTACATTGCATGAGCCACTGACACCATGACACTTACACTCAAGGTTCATAAAGCGCTTCACCGCCTGTGAATCAAAAAAGAAGACAGTGTCTAAAATAAACCTCTGACTAGTCTCTCTGATTGCGTGAGCCATGCAATGGTCATGGATTATTATTTGTCAAGATTTCATTTCTCAGTACGTGTCTCAACAGCTGTTTGTGTTGTTACCTTCCTCCCAGCACGGTTATTGTGCAAGTTCATGAGCGCCCGTGCATCTCTCTCCTTCCTCTCCTTGGCGTCTATGAAGACCTGAGTGAACTTGATCGCATGGTCAACATGATCGCTGCACCCACCCCAGTCGAAAGCTCCCTTGGCATCGCGAGATGAGCCCTTTTTTCCAGGGTCGCAAGAGCAGTTGTCTAGTTCACCCTGACTGCATGCCCTGGTCAAGGTGTAGACCATACCTGCTGAGGAGATGGCATAGACAAAGGCGGCCTCGCGACTGCCTGAGAAAAAAGAGGGAATAGGGTTTAGTTTATAATTTAAACTATATATACATACATACACACACATATATATATATATATATATATATATATATATAAATAAAATGCATTTATCTCATATATGATTGTATATAATAAGAGCTGGTATGTTAAACAATTTAAATAATAAATTTACATATTATAAAACATTAAAATATTTTTGTGTGCATATATATATATATATTTCAAATATGTATATGCATATGCATATATATATATATATATATACACACAGGCAATTTTTTTACATTTACTTTATACATATTTAAGTTAATTTTATTTTGTACATTGCACTATATAATTATAATAATTATAAACATACATATAAAACTTTCTCTTTAGTCATAAAATTCAAGTTGATTCCTAAAATATAACTGACTGTAGACATTGTTCAGATGAAACTAATCTCAAAACCCATTATATAAACACAAGGTTTACATC
>JAFVLL020019138.1:0-26287 GCA_021397915.2 Tor tambroides
GCAGCAAACGTACACTCAGCACAGATGACAAGTCTATGTCGCAGAATGTAAATAAGCAAAATTGCCAAATTTCCTCTACTGTATTCATCTTTTCTATTCCAAAGAGAGAGCAACGAGAGCCTGTGCACTCAGCTATCCTGACAATAGCAACTGCTAATGCGCCATTGTGACATGTTTTGGCTTACTATGTGAATAATGAGCTAATTACGTTTCCTCCATTGTGCATTGAGATAATCCTCAGTGAATAGGCGAAAATGATTGTGTTGTCATTTTCAAATTGTAAAGTAATGTTCAGCTAAACCAACTCCAGCAGCCTGAATTCCTCTTTTTGAGCGTCTGCCCCAGAGATCAGCCACTCCGGAGATCAGCAGCTCTGACAGCCTGTAGTGATCTCTGCGCTCGCTGTCTCCAACACTATCGGCTGGGGGACAGCATCTCAGTAAATGGAAAATAGTCTGGTGTACAGTTGTGTTCTCAGAGGCATAGTGCGTGTTTAACTGCCAGCGTGGCTACGACAAGCTCTGCGTAAACCTTCTTTATGACACATCTCCTTGTGATGAGGCATTGCGGCATCACTGTGGCTTACAACCGTGGCCTGGAACAGCCCTGAGCTTGGCTGTTTGTTTGTCTTATTAGCGCCTGCTGAATTAAATCAATTCTTCAGAACTGCGCCGTTGTCATTCCGGGGTACGTTGGCCACAGGGGGTTTGTAAGGGGAACTACAGGGTGTCATAGATAGATAGATAGATAGATAGATAGAAATTTCTTGTTGTGTAAGTATGGTAAATTATATATAAAAAGTATATATTGTAATATATAATGCAAATCAATTATTTCTGTCTGTCATAGATAATAAGATTATATTATGTGTATATGCATCCTTCTGTCTATTTGTCTGTCCATCTTTATGTCTATAATTGTTAAATATACTTATAAATGCTGGTAAACATCTATCTATCTATAATTCTATTTATCTGTCTGTCTGTCTGTAATTTATTGTTATATATTAATACTGTAAATGTTGGTAACTTTTATTATATTATATTATATTATATCATATTATATTATATTATTACTTAAATATGCTATCTATCTATCTATCGATCTATATATATATATGTCTGTCTGTCTGTCTGTCTTTCTTTGTTTGTTTGTGCTCAAAAGGATCAAATTTCTACATCTGTCATGTGGCATGAGGACTCCAGTACATGAGAAAGTCAGTCAACACTTTAGTAAAAATTCCTTAATACTATTAATGAAAGTTATCCAGTGTTTCAGGGTATTTTTATGTCACAGGGTCCTGGACTCTTGAGAGTCTGGTGTGGGAGGGGGTCCCTGGGTCCAAAAAAGTTGACAGCCCCTGCTTCAGATCAGCGGATGGCAGTTCTGCGAGTGCCCCCTCATTCAAGAGACGACATCTAAAGGCCTAATTACAGCACTGGCTCAGCCTGCAACCGAGCTGACCGTTTTTGCTCTGGCTTTTATTCCGTGCCTCTGACACTGTCGTCCCCAGGGCGCTCTTCCCAGAAAACGCGTGGAGGGAAGTGCTTCTCTGGCTCTCTGGTCTCTAGCCCTGATTTGGAAAGGGGGATGGGTGATGTGAGAAATCGAGTGCCCAGCTTCATATCGCTGACAGCTCATTACCACGGAAACAGCACTGTCCTGACATCAGCACTCCAGCCTCATCTCTGGAAGAAAAATAGAGAGAATGAAAGTGGTAGGGTAGTTTTATTCTCTCCCACTCACTCTCTCTCCAATTAAGATATTAAACCAAAGAGTAAGGGCATCTGAGCTGGATTAGTCTGTGGCTTTTTTTACTGGATAATCAAGCACTGGGACTCTAATAACAGAGAGAGAGAGAGCGAGAGAGATGGGGTAGTGGCTTTGCTGGCATTGCATCATAACTGCATAACAGGTGAATGTTGCCCATAAGTGCCATGCAGTAGAACACCATTAAAACTTGTGTGCACAAATCTAATTGCACCAGGGAAGCATGTCCAAAACAATTCATCATTTTCATCCCGGATACTATAGTAAGCCCGGCTCCCAGGATGAGAAATCCGGTACATTTAAAAGTCTCTAATTAATAAATGAATTAATTAAGTGATAGATTAAATAACTTGTGATTTCCTGGCATGCACTTAAGTGCTTTAAGTGAGTGTTTCAGTTCCCACTGTCCCACAGAGTGAATCTGGTAATTAATGGTCTCTCAGCGGGGAGTGCTGAGCATGGCAGATGGCATGGGTTACTCGGAGTGAAAGCAACACTGCTGAGCTCGCATCCGAAACGGCGGTGGAGTGATGAGATCTCACTCTGAACATGAATCAGCGTTTTTGATCAGACCCCCATGATACGAATGATGCTGTGGCCATCTTGTTTCTTAATCAACGTACAGCAAGTTTTTAGCTTTAAAAGCCAGGACACATGGTTGTACAGCAAATTATTTGATGGTAAGAAATATAGGGCCTTTTTGAACAGAAATGGGAGAATAATAATAAGAACAACAGTAATATATATATATATATATATATATATATATAGTAATTGAAATATCTCTGCCCTAAACCTATAAATAAATATAATATAAATATCTGGTGCCCTAAACATATACATAATGTCATTACAGTATGTGTATGTGTGTGTGTATATATGGGACGTCCCATTATTAAAAGTAATTTTATATACAAAAAAAAGTATAAAATGCAAGTAAAGTGTCCACTTTAATGTTTCTAAAAACTTTTGTTAAAATAAAATGTCAAAATATGGATGAAATAATGTTTCATTGTCATTCAGCATAACATATATATGTATGTAAAAATGAAACAAAATACTAATTCTGACCTGCACTTATTAAAATATATAAAAGAAAAAGTGATCACAATAAATTGTATTATATTTTAAATAATTAAAAACGTCTTGCTGATAAATGAGTAAACCTAAATCTGGCGCTCTAAACCTCAGTTCTCGGGGGTCGTATCAAAGAAACACCCCGTCTTAAGATCTGACAAGTTGTGCGTTTCTGAACTGACATCGCCATGGTAACTAAACAGATGAAATGGGGATTTATGAATTCTTTTTTTGTGTAGCTCCTACAACAAGGAGGATTTAAAACATTATCTCTTCACTTATCTGACACTTACTGAAAAACTATTGATTTAATCAGCTTGTATGAAACAAAAAATTATAAACAAGTTTTGTTCTAAAAAAAAAGGAATAATTTCAAAATCAACCTTTTTTCACTGACGTCATGCATCAGGAAAATTGCAGTGGATGGTGACAAGCAGGTGTTTCGGAAAGTGCTGTGGTGCTATTATGTATTTTGGGGGAAAATAAAACCAAAAGGGACCTTTTATCCCGGGCGGCTTTTAGCATCGTTGTTCCCCATGTTTGGGTTAGTAATTTCACAAATGGTTTTAGTTTAGAAAGTTTCAACCAAGTCGACTGTACAAATCACTGTCATCTTGTTCCATTATGTAAATGAGCTGTCGGTTTGTGGTATTATGTGATGATCTTCACATTGGAAAAGCCTTTGCATGGATCACTGTTCAGACATTGACACTGTCAAGTTCCGCATGGTGATATTCGAGCATCTTGCCCTGTAGTTCACATCTAGAGTTTAAATCGAGTAATAACACTTTAATGAACTTCTGAAACTGCGTCTCATTGGCATGAAAGCCTCAGATGCTGAGGAGAGGAAAGTGAAGAGGCAAAACATCTGCGCTCCAATTTTTAATTAGACTTGGCTCTTTCTCGTCCGTTTCTTGTTGAGCCAGTGCCGGGTTTCTGGCCTCAATGACCAAATATTAGGCTTCTCTCGGACCCAAATGAGAATTTAGATCACCAAAGCAGGCCAATGGATCAAGACAACCTTTGCGTGTGTGTTCGTGTGTGAATAAGCATAATTGCTACCTTTTGCATATGTAGTAATCTCTGTTTGTAAGTTAACTGCATTCTTCAGTAGTGTGAAACTAGCTCAGCTGTTCTCAAAACAGTGTCACTTTTCCAGTAACAAGTTGTTTTTACATCATATAGAGATGCATTAAATGCTACATTGTCTTTTAATAATGGGCCAGTGACAGTACAAAAAAACACATTTAATAAGCAGTTCATACGTTGACCTATAAATGCACCTCTTCTATGATGTGCATGTTTTTAGTTTTTTAATTAAAATTTATTTGGTAACACTTAATTGTAACAGTAAGGTTCAATTTGTTAACATTAACCACATAATGATGAGAATTTCTCTTAATAATGACTTAGTTTCTCATTATTGTGAAGTGTTGAGTCATTATTATTCTCTCATTATTATGAGACGGTATGTCGTCAATGTTACAAAAGTTGATTTTTATTTTATTTTGTTTGATTTTGTTTATTTAGCATAAATTAACAATGAAAAATACTTCTTAAGAAAATTTCTCATAATAATGGCTTGCTGTAGTATATCATAATGAGAAACTTAGTATCTCATAATGCCAAGATTTCTGAAAATGAGTTAACATGGTGTAAAATTAAGAAAAAAATCTAATAATTATGACTTAGTATCTCGTAATAATAACTTTTTCATGAAAATGACTTCTCTGCTTTTCATTATTATGAGACATTATGTCATCAATATTACAGAAGTTTCTCATTATTATTTATTTTATTTTATATATGTTTTTTCTGAAGCAGAAATGCTTCCATTATTAAAAAAGTGGAATTAGATTCATTAGAGTATCCCTCTCGGCAATAAAATTTTTATGCAGCACAGTATTTGGTTAAAAGCTACTGGTCATGACTGTTTTTGGGAATGTTGTGGGTGCGTGACAGTATTTGACCGGGAGACCGCCGTCAGGCATTCCCTTCAGTGCATATGCTCCCCATTTTTGCGCTCTTGGTTCTGGGTTAAATACAAGTTAAGCTCTGTCGACAGCATCTGTGCTGTGCCATCCCGCCGATTACCACAGAAAATAATTTCGACTCATTCCACAGTTTGTAGAAAAAGAAGTCTGTGTTTGTTTGTATTACAAACTGTGGGATGCTTCGAAATATTTCTGTGGTAATAAACCGCATGTCACAACTTTTAATCTGTTTTAGATTTATATAATCCAAAACTTTGAAAACCACTGGTGGTCTTGTTAGCTAGTCTCCAGCAGCAATGAGAAAAATAATGATCAAATTGTGGTTTTGGATATTTTCTTTAAGCATTCAACCAATTACAGCACATACACCCTATATTTCTTCTCTTAGAAGCAAGAGAGCAATTTGCTTTAATTAAAGCTAATTTGTTCACCGCAGAAGTAAACATATCCATCAACTGCGCACTCTAAGCAATGTGTTTCGAGAGAACGGGTTACGGTTTTCAAACCAATACCACTTTTGCACCACATTTTTACAGATCAGACTGCGCAGTCCATAGTTGTCTGTCATGAAATTTGAAAGCCTGAGCCGCTAAAAGGACTGAACCCGAAATATTACAAATCCTGATGTATCCAAAGACCACGGAGCGGAAAAATCACAAATCCAAAGGTTCTCTGAGACTAGAGGGCTGTCAGAGTGATTACTGCCCGAGGCGGCGCTCATCCCCACGAAGAACAAAGTCTGGGGCTGACAATAGTTCCATGGTCGTATGCGATAAAAATAGCCAGATTATGGTTCCTGCTCCCTGTCCGTAAGAGGCAATAACAGCAAGCATTATAGGGGATATTTTGTTACAAAAAGACACCACGGCTCAATAATCTTTAGCTTCGTAAATCTCTGTTGCATTCGAATTCGATGAATACAAGCATCCGGCTGCCTCGTGACAGGCCTGAGCCCGTGAAACTCTGAATAGGCGAGATGGAAACAATGCAGGATGAACTTTCTTAGCAGTACTTGACCACAAAGCGAGGAGAAAGAGTGACGGAAAGGGAGGTGGTGTGGTAATGGTGAAAGATGGTTAATAAAACAGCCTTCTTGCTGTTCTTCTCGCAAGAAGTGTGAACGACACCCTCATCGCACCACTTACAAATGTGCGACCTGCTCCCATGTGGCTGATTAGATTTCAAGCCAGAATCGAAATGCTGCTACAGTCGCTATTTGTGTGCATACGTCTATGTGTGTTTATTCGCATCGTGCATCATCGGTGACAGTCGCAGTTGAAATATGAGATTGTGCTATTGCTCTCCTTTCGATTTCTTCCACAGCTCTTCCTTTTTCTCAGGGCAGGCCCGCGAGTCAGAGCCGCAGATGGGGCGAGTGCGTCCACAGTCCCCGCGCTTTCGGTCTGAGCCCGTCAGGAGCTGAAAAACATGGAGTCTTTGTCTGCATTTAATGAGAAACCCCAAGCCCAGAGGGCAGATGTAGAGGAGTCCATCCGAACAGAACATCCTTTTCTGTCTTTCTCTCAGCTTCGATCTGTTGGAGACCTGAGCCACACGTGGAGATGCGTCTGCCATTTTCTTCAGTTTGATAATGAATCTCCTTAAATATTGTCATCAGCGCCAATCACTCATAAGCAATATTTGCTCCATGCCGCTCAACAAACTACAAGCAGCAACAGATTTGTTTATGAAATGGCTTGTAATTAAACTAGTGTGATTTTACTCTGATTTCTGTGAGGAGTTAGTAACTCCTAAACTAGATCATACAAATCATACATAAAATACAGTCAAACCAAAAATTATTCAGACACCAGATTTTTTATTTTATTTTTTTTTTATTACTAGTGGGTGCAGGACACCCTATCGTTCATTTATGTAAGTGAGGATAGCAAAATAAAGTAAATTATGCCATATTATACCCAAAAATTCTTCATACAGTGGACTACCAGTAAAACTGATAAAAAATTTGGGACCAAAAATTTGATTTGACACTTTGACCTGACCATGTTTTTTTACATACCATTCTATCAAAGTTATCTGACATTATCAAGATGCATTTGTTCTGACACAGTTTAACTCTTGATTAATTGTCATGTTTTATTACTATTTTCTAAACTATAGCAAATAAACTTTGATAATGTGAGAAATGTTGAAGGTGTCTGAATAAATTTTGGTTTGACTGTACATCCTCAGGTTGAAAATTTCTCATCATAAAGTCTTAGTGCATTTTAATGAGAAACATTCTCGAAATTATGGCTTGGTATCTCATAATGCCAAACTTTCTCATAATTAAGAATTATGTACAATTTTGGGGGGAAAAGTTTCTCATTATTATGAGATGTTATGTCATTACAAGAAAGTGTCTGATTTTTATGACTGAGAAACTTTTTTTTTTTTTTTTACAAAACTAGTTAACCGCTTTTTAAAAAAAAAAAAAAAAAAAAATTATATATATATATATATATATATATAAAATTTAATTATTATTATTTTATAAATATGTTATAAATATAAATATTTTTATAATATAAATATTTATTATTTATTATTTTTAATTACTCTTGTCTGTCAATTCAAAGTCATGGTTTACGTTATAAAGTATCATGTGATGCAATTAATTCAAAAAGTACATTTCTACAAACTTTTTTTTTAATGGAGAAATGTCTGCCATTTTCTTCTGTCTGATAGTATCTCTCGTAAGCAATGTCTGCGCCACAATGCTTAACAAACTAGAAGCAACACCAAATATGTGTGAAATAATGGCTTGTAAATAACCTAGTACAATTCTACCGGACTTCTGTGTGGCTTTTAGAGACACCTAAACTAAATCATACAATTGAACTTTTGAAATTGAGTTTCAAAAGCTCAGATCTTACATAAAACGCATCTTCAGGTTGTTTTACACGGCATTATTCGATCAAACGGTATAATACCATTCCTCGCGTCTTCTACCTCACTGAGGCACGGAGCAAATTACATTAAGGAGAATCACAATGAAATTAAATCAGATTCTCTTCCTCGACTAATGCTGCGAGCTCACCATCACCGATGCCTCAATGACAATTTACCTTCCCGGATGGCTGAATTCTGATGAGTAGACTAAACCTGAACATTTTTAGCCATGACTGACTACATCCAGTTCAAATAATTGGAGAGAAAATTTCCAGTTTGTTTGACTATTTAATTACAAGGAATTCAGATCACTTTTAAGGCAAGCGAACCATGCCAGCAGCATCTCATACATACATCTGTCCACAAACCTCACGCTCTATTAAACCAGTATTGAGTTACTATAATGATCTTATGGGCTCAGAAAGCGAGTTGAGGGAACAATCAACTAATTTGACCTATAGGCACAGAGTCTTGTTTTGACAGTTCTGTCTGTGCTTAAGAGGCGAACGAAAGGGAATAAAATCAGTCATTCCCGGCAGTGACGCAACCGCACTATATGAGAACCTCACTAAAGTACTTTCTTCGCAGTTAGTTCCAATAAAAAGCGAGCGGGTTTGTTTATGAAAGTTTAATGTTGTGGAGTCTTTGTTTCTAGTCATTCTTGAACAAAAAAAGCATTAAAAATGCATTCATGCAACAGTGACACATTATTTTTACACAAGCACGGTGGGTTTCCTCAATTCAGCCTGGGTTTTTTCCATTCTTTTCTTCTCTTATTCCTTTTTATTTGCAGAGACAGAGCTGCAGCAAACAGCTTTCTATCCTCGCAGCCACCCAGGCAGTTTCTGAAGAGGGCTCGCATTACCTGACAGCCTGTTATGTCAGTGCCAGCCAGCCAATTTCATAAACATATGCACCAATTAAGAAATCCATTAATATCTATCATGTCCTGTCATAAATCATACAGCTCTGCAGCGGGTCTGACTATGTAATTATTGTTGAGCAAAAAGCGGAAGTCCTTGATTAGGTTGACTCATTATTTCTCTCCAAATGATTCAACTCAGCCCTGAAATAATGGAAAAGTAAAATGAAGCAACTCCGCTTCAGTGTGTTTATAATTGCACATTTGGGGTCTTTGAAAAAGTCGGCCGGGTGGGATGCCGCTTTCCCTGCGGGCTGATGAATTCAACCGGCATTCTAACCCCCCGAGTGTCTCTCATCCTCCCAGGCGACCTCTCATCTACAACCCAGAGGAAAGAATCGGATCATTTTTTAAACCAGTGGAGACGTTTGCACCAAAGCATCTGCCAGGAACATAAAAGTAAATTTAAATGCAAAGTCTAAACTGAGGATTAGCGATACGTCCAATTTGTAACTAATTACAGATGGGAAGTCTTAGCTGAACCACCAGAGGAAAAATCTGAAACAGATTCAAAGAAACTGAATTTAGGAATAATCAATACAAGTTGAGCTCGACCGACAGTATTTGTAGCATAATGTTGCTTACTACATAAAATAGTTTGGACTTGTCTATCGAGGTTACAATGAGGCACTTAGAGTGGAAGTGAATGGGGACAATTTTTGGAGAATTTAAAGGGATAGTTCACCTAAAAATGAATGAAATTCTGTGAAAACTTGTGTATTATTATTGTGTATGAGCTGTAAAGTCGTTTTAGGGTTTTAGGCAATGTGTTTGTCATGGCAAACAAAGTTGTAAAACTGGATAAAAATTGGGCCGTCAACATTATGCCACAAGTCCTGTCGAATGAGTTTAAGTTGTATTGAACCCAGAAAATTCCTTTAATTTGTCTGAACACGTATGTTTTGTAATATTTTCTCACACTGAATAGTGAATCAGGTGTCTTTCTATTGTAATTCTGCCTTACTGAGTTCCAGCGCTCTTGCTAAACACAGACTAACTGCAAATCCAAATTCGGATTGGCTGGTTATTGCCGTAGGTTGTATATCTTTAACCCTATTGATCTTGTGGTGCAGCAATTTCTCTTAATTATGAAAATAACCCGATGTACAGTGGCTGCATATACGAGATTAAAAATATCCTTCAACCTAAATGCAACACGCCAGACTCTCAGTTATGTAGACTAGTTGGCGGGCAGCCAGAGCTGACTAATGTCTCCTCGCTACAGGGGGTTGGAAGAGAATCGATACCACCCAATAACCAGTTCTTCCTTTAGGACAGCAAGGAATGTGTGAGGCTCTGAGAGCAAACCCTATTAAAAAACGACACCGTAGAGGCATGCATTATTTAAAGATTCCCCTTTCATGAAATCAAAACAAAAATTAATTATGCATCCGTTTCAAGTCCACCGTTTTGATTATCGCCAAAGGGGATGTGCGTAAGTAAATGGTGTAATGGTAATAATACCGAGTTACGGTACGTTTGGATTGTTAGTTTAAAGCACACTGGATGCACTGGGTCAATGAAGGCACTCTGAATGCAGGGAGGAGATCCACTCCGCACAGATCAAAGTTAATGGGGGTTCGCCATCACGGCCTGGCCACATTAGCGGAGGCTCTCACGGCGTATCGATTAGAGCCCAGGGAAAAAGTTTGGCCATTATGTGAAAGCGGTGACGGGATGGACCAGCTCTCTGGGAGATCAATGATGTGCCCACAGCAGTAATCACCAGGCAGCTGATGATGTTTTCATTGGCCTAGCAAGTACTAGGAGAATGTGTTTGCAGTTTCTGTTGTCCGTATCGTGTCAGCAGACTGAGTGGCTCGTAGTGGACTGGGAACAGAATTAGGGTGTAAAGTCAACAATCATTTCGAACATTATACACAAGCAATTGTGCCTTGGAGCACTAGATTCTATCTAATGCACTCAGAGAAGGTGCGGTACTAATTTTTTGTCTTCTTTTTTTTTTGAAGATGCTGTCTAAACAACAAATAGGCCGTTTGTTTTCTGCATGAACAACACACCAGGGGTCTGATGGAGCTTAGTGTTTTACATCCAGCAAAATGAAAACCATTAAAAAGAAAATGCTTTTTTACCTCCAAGACATTGTACTGTAGTTTTAAAAGCTGAGCAGTGTTTTACACATTTGTTTTGACAGCACTCTGGTATACTCCTATCAGTGCTGAACTGATTAAATATTAGGTCTTCCAGCATTCTCTGCAGCTTTTCTTCTGAACAGCATATGACATGTTAACATGTGTCTCAAATCCCAGTGTGGTGCCTACCTACAGTAGATGATTTTTGGACATTATTTTCTCACTAATTATGCTACTTTCTAAGGTAATTTTGTTCAAGGTTTTACTCAACACACTGATGAGCCAAGGGGACTCTAATTTAGTCTGTCCTGACATGTAGTGATAGATTTAAAGGTGTTATTTTACACAGTAATTAACCATAGAATGCATGAACCAAAAAATGACCTGTGTTGGAATTAATGGTTTTCTTCAAAAATAGGTGTCCTGTTAATTGAAATAATTAAAATAATTTGTTTCAATATGTTCAGTATTTTTATTTGTCCATTTTTGTATACACAAAACTAATTTAACTAACTAGAAGTGTATTCTACTCTGAACCTTCATTCCCCACATTTTTCACAGACCATGTGAAAATGATCTTTGCATAAAGAGACAGAACATTTCACATAAGATTAGCACCTTTCTAAGTATAACTTAATGACAGACTTTGCACCTCTTTCTTTGTACAGGCATTCAACTTTATGAATTCTGTGAATTCAGGAATTCACATGATTACTTTTCAACTACTATATAGTAGAAATTATGTGTATTCTGACACAGGTTGGGTGTCTGAGGCAAATTCTTGGCTCAGAGCAAAAAGGTCACAACATATTGCAAAAAGGTCACAAAAGATTTTTAAGTAATTCATAACGTTTTAAGAAAATAATCTCATTTACAAAAATGTATCCAAAAATATTGTAAGTCAAAATTACATAGGAAATGAAAGGGATCCCTAGTGAAAAATAAATATACTAAAATGTATTTGAAATAAATTTATTTAATGCGAAGTATACTAAAAATACACATGCTTAATAAAAATATCCTGCAATTGTAGTTTTAGCACACTAAAATGGAGTACTTAAAGTCTGCTAAATTGGAACAACTAATTTTGTGCTCGATGCACTTTAATTGTTCAGAAGTAGTGCTGAAGTCCAACTAAAGATATACTTAAGTATATTTGATTGTGCTAAAGTGGGACTTTTACAAGTTTACTTCAGTTACACTTTAAATATCTTGCATTTAAAGACTGTCCACCCAAAAATGACCCTCCAATTGTTCCAAACCTGCATGCAAAAGAAGATATTTTGAAGAATGTTGGTAACCTACAGTTGACAATAGCCATTGACATCCATTGTATTTTTTTCTTGATGGAAGTCAATGGCTACCATCAACTATTTGGTTACCAACATTCTTCAAAATATCTTCTTTTGCGTTCAGCAGAAGAAAGAAACTCATACTGGTTTCGAACAAGTGGAGGGTGAGTAAATGATGACAGAATTTTCATGTATGGGTCAACTATCCCTTCTAGATTTTCAAATCCGCTTCTTATGTCAACACTGATCCGGCTCACCAGGTTTTAAAATGGTCATTTGCTTTAAAAAAAAATCCTTGTTTTTATTCAACATTGTCCATTTAAAACCGTTTCTGAATCATACCTACATTTAATACGTTCCGAATCATACCTCTCATATCTGAAATGTCCAATATCGTGATATACTTCTCACGATTCTCTCTTAACCCGATCAACATTTCTATTCCATTGAGAGTGGAAGTGACCCTTTTTATTTGAAAAGCAATTTGCCATTGTCTGCACCTCAGGGACACACGTCTGCGCCTTTGCACCAGTCGAGAGCTGTGACCTCTCTGATCTTTCTACAGACTGATTTTAACCTTCACTCCGAAAAAGAAATCTCCACCATGCTCCCGTTTGGCTTCAATCACAAGAAGCCTGATTCAGAGCGCCGGTGTAGACGTGCTGAGAGATGTGGGGTGTTTTATACTGCTGAGAATGTAAGAGGATAGTGAGAAAGAGTTCATTTTTCAAAATGCTGAGAGGCATGTGATGGTCCCTCAGCCATTGTCTTGGTGTCAGGGCAGATGAATGGGACAATATGAGGGGAGAGTAGCTTGAGACGGAGAAACCGAAGACAACACAGGGAGCAGTGCAGAGAATGAAAGCAACTAGACAACAGCATTAAAAAGCGCTACCTCCCTTTCCCTCTCAAGCTCTCCATGTCATATCATATGCAATTCATCATTCCGCACGCCCCTCGTGGGAAGATCCATTCCTTTTTAAGGTAGCACTCCGAATCGCTTCTCAGAAGATTGCAATACACCTTCTCATTACTTGCTTTAAAATTTCACATTTATTCCTGGAAAAACGCCTGACAGCCATTCGAGATTAGAACATTCGTGATATTTCCGAGGAATGAATGCTTTGACAGCTCTGTCAGGGAAAAGTGAGAAACTAAACACAAATATGTCAACTTATTGAGTGCTCTTTCTGTAAAGGACGGCCCACCGATCTGTCATTGCATTCTTTTAAAGGGATTCAATGATTTTGGGGTCAATAGAACGCTGTTAGCGGCTTGTCTGTCAGAGCTGTCTGCTTGTAAAGGAGTCGAGCGAAAATGTCAACTGATGTATCTTCATATCTCTCCGTCTGCTGTTTCCTGATGGCCGTGCGCAGTTGGGCAGGCCGTGTGATGTGTGTTGCGTAATTCTCTCGAATAATTCATAAAAAGCTTTGCGTCTGAGATGAAAAATTCGACTACGGTAGACTATCCTCCCATGTATCACCAGGCATAATGCTTCATGAAGTTTTCGGCGCACTACATTCATCCCGCATTCAGGATCAGACCAAACGTGGTGACGATGAGAAATGCCACCAAGATGGTGAAAAATTTCATGGCATTACCGTTGTGAAATGTCACAGGCCGCTGGCTAAAGCCGCCGCATGTCCTCAGGGGCTGTGCCTTTTCGCATTGAGCTTCGTAACTGATTGAATAAATATTCATTATGAAAATTGGATGTGAAAAAGCAGCTCGTATTGCGAAATATTGCCCAGATCTATTCTCCGAGAGCTTTCGAGCCAGAGTATTTATCTAGCCAATTGAAGTAATATTACCATAATTGGTTTGAGACCAAACGACAAGACATTGCGGTGGGAGTCAGCTTCATGCTATATAATTTCAGCAATATGAACCGAATTTATGTGCAATTTTGCTTTGTAATGTCAATGGAACAACATCAAAGCGCATTTCATCAGTGCTAAATGAAGGTACTGCAGTTTGATACGACATCCCTTAAGGGTCATTTATGAGATGTTTTGAATTGATAAACGGAAATGACAGAAATCGTGAGGATGAGTGCCTTAAGATATCAGAAAAATAATACTGATGCTTTTAGTTCTGTCAAGATCACTTCAAACATGATTAAAAAAAAAAAGGAGCAGGACTTAGATATTCTTATAAACCTCAATACTTAGAGCCTGCTGTGTGAATACTAACATACAGTAGATGCTGGCAAATGCATCTATTCAAGGCTGCAATCTACTGTACATATGTTAAGCTTGTTTGTCGATAATCCCGCTGTAAAGGCTCTTCTCCACACACTCTTTAAGTTTTTGGGCTGAACATCCTTGATATATTCACTTTTATGCTTTGAAGTGTGAAAACGCCTTGATCATACAGTTATTGTGCAATGCTGCGTATTTAAGCACAGGGATGGTGGTGGAACAAGGCTGTGCTATTTATCTTTTTTCCCCTTTGTGTTTGCGGATAAGCAATTAAAATAAGTGGGTCACCCGTTGTTGAACGAGCATTTGAACCCATAGGCACAGAGGTTTCGTATCTGATTTTAACGCTGATGCTTTTGTCTTTTCGTTCCCCAGGTCTTTCTGCTCCAAGAGATGGAGAACGAGAGAGATATTATACTGATGACAGGCTAGAAGCCCCTATTTACCTACAGTCTAATCTGCACATATAATGTGATTTTATCATTGGCATGCTCTAGCACCACTGAGAATATGAGGAGCCACTCTCTGCAATTTGCTCGCTCCACGCGGGATCGAGTGCAGTTGCAACAGGCTCCAGCTGTCGTGATCGACAGGCACCGGGACCTGTAAAATATCCCCAGGCCAGTGCGTCTCACCCTCATCCATCCACAGAACTGTCAGCGATATTGAGAGAATGTCAGACTCTTTCTCAAGTACGTCCAAATCAACAGTAAATATTAGTCCTGTAGGGCCTCTGGGAGCTCAGTTACATCCCCTTTATTAACCTTGCAGCCCGGCTGTTTGATGTTAAATAATTACTCTGGCAGCTCTCAGGGGAAAACGCGGCACAGGGCTCTTTCCGTCCCTTAGCCATGCCGCTCAAGGGGCTTCACACTTCATGCTGTCTAACACACATCCTTAGCATGAACCTTCATAGGGCAACGAAAATAACAGTGTCCATGATAAAGGAAACATAAAAAAAAATCTTTTTTTTTTCCCTTCAAATATTACCTTTGTTTTCATGTTGGTTTCCAAAAACTTTTATACTATTTTGAGGAAAAGTTTCCAATTTAATTACTAAGATGTCAAGTAAAAAGTATCAACATGTTATCTTTACATGTGAGTGTACAAATCTTATGCTTTCTTACTCATTATTTTCAAAAAAGTTTTTAATTGATTTTTGAAGGTAATTTTTTTTAAACAAATCATAATTTATAGTCATAAATGAAGAGTCGCACTACATGACTTATTTTAAAATGTTTTCTACAAATTTTCTGCACATTGTGATTTGTCAGACAACATTTGTTTTTGTTAAAATAGCATTTTTAGAAAGATATAACCTTAAAAATCATCTAAGAAAGAAATAATAAAATATACTTCATCTGGTTTTCTTTGCAAGAGTTTCATTCTTTTAAAAAAGTTTTTTTTTCATGTTATGTTGTCAGTATAGTTGCATCATCCTGACATTTTTTTATACTTTACGCCACCCAAAAATATAAAAATACATTTTAATTCAGTAATGAAAAACACGATCATAAACCTGGAAAAATGTGTTTTTGTATGCATGAAATCCATTTTTATTTTCACATTTTTAAATTTTTTGAATAAATTTGAACATGCAGGAAAAACAAAAAAGTCAAGTCAAAGACCCTCATAAATTCAAAATAATGCATTTTGGTTACACTTGGATAAGTAAGTTCACCACAAGTTTTTTGGGGGGGAAGTGTTACAGTATCACAGATCTAATTATGAGTTGAGGGGGTGTAAATAAGGCAGCTGAGACATACAATTCTCGCAATCATTTGCACTACAGTGGATGAATTATTTATGATGCCTGCTATTTGTGGCCTTACGCAGCTGGGCTGCGGAAACACGGGCCTGTCATGTTGATATCAAAACTCACACTGTTCTCCACAGTGCAGAAAACATGACTCTTGTACACACAACGCCCCCCACGATCCCCCCTCGACAAAGCACAGTCTGGAGTCCGAGCAGCATCCTTCCTCTTATTCAAACAAACAGGGGCTTACTCTAATCCTTGCTTCCTGTCTCCCCGGCTTGTTTCCAAGGTAACGTGTCAGAGGAGACAAGAGCGCTGCTGACTGCCTCCACGGGGCCAGTTCCCCTCCTTTGCCCAAGTTCGTCTGATTTTGGTCACATGACACCTGTTCCCATGACAACCAGGTTAAGGACAGCCCGAGAGCACGCAAGCGAGGGGAGCTCTGCACGTTCTGACAAAAATGAGGATGGGATTGAGATCGGCCTCGCTCCTCGAAGTCCCCCGATATTACACACCGCTTAACTGCGTCAGCAGCCGGGCGCATCTCAGGTGCCTTTGTTAAGCGGAGAAAAACATATTGTATTTCAGACAATCCAGAAATCACTCAACGGTGTGATGGCTCCGAAAAGGCTTCAAATCAACACCCTCTCCAAAGCAACAATAGCATGTATTGGAACGAAACCGTAATATGGGGCTCATCATCAAATACTTGGGCACGTACTTTCTTGCTTTGCTGTTGCAGTTGTGTTGCTATGGGAACGTGATTCAGAATGACAGCATTTGAATAAACGTTTTGATGTTAATTTGGAGGAAAATCACTTGGCTGAACCTGTCCAGGGAGAGATGCGATGCGTTCCACTTCTTCACCTCCTCATTTCTTCACCAGGTTAATCATTTGTGATTGTGCGCTCGAGAGCGTAAATGTCTCCGTTACAGTCCTAAAATATGAGCAGCTGCTGACAATTATCATCAGATTTAATTCACACGACTGGAATGAGACTCCAAATACTGTGCCTTAGACTTTAATGCGTTATCTTGTGGAATAGTGCCTGACTTCTTGGCTACGGTGGGCGTAGAAGAGACCCTAAGGTTAGAGAAGCAGGTAAGCACATGACCTTCTTGTAGTCACTGTAAGCCTGTACTGTCTCCAGGCCTTTTAGCTTGTGTAAAGATCAGACGGGTTGGAATGGAGCCATCAGATGGCAGAATAGCCCCAGTTGGGGAGCAAGAGCCAGGGCAGCTTGGCCTTAGAAACCTGTCCCTTCTTACTTCTTGTCCTGAGCCCGATGGATCCAGCGGCATTGATCCATGAAGGTGGTTTGTGTCTGATGGCCATTGACTTGGCTCCTCACACACTGTCCAATACCATCAGAGACCTTTGTGACCTATAAGACTTATACAAGTGTCTGCTAGGTTGGGATCTTCTCCTGACAACAGTATTAAGGTCACATCTGGATTTGGCGCAGTAATGGAACAGACGGTGGCGTCAAACTGGATGATCAGACTAAAGCTCGTTCATCTTCGACGGGAATCCTCACAGTTCTGTCTGAGTTTTAACCTGACAGTCCATCAATGTTACGTATCCCTGCTGTTACTATCCCACGTGTGAGTCAGACTCCCGGAGCTGCCGCGTAGCTTCGGCTGACAACCTCACGCATTTTCCGCCACAGTGACTTCGCAGGAACACAAATCACCTTGCGTGGCCATTAAAAACCAGTGAATGGAGCTCCAGACTCCTCTGATTTCCCATCCAACCAATCGTGCTGATTTATTGTCCTCCAAACACCCGGAGAGCCAGCAATAGATCAGAAAGATTCACGCCTTCCTCGCCGGAGCAATATGAACTGCTTCCACGTCTCACAGGAAGAAGCAGATGATTAGGGTCACGCTGGCAGAGTCAATGCTGACACGCTCCTCTGAATCAGAGCGGGTGTCCCTCAGACCTAGGGAATCCTGGGAAACCCTCGTTGCGATCCATCTGCTGTACTACTTACTCAGCATTCAGGCCTACTTGGGAGGTTCCTCGGTTTCTGTACTTCGGCCTCTCAGTTCTTCCTTCGTCTCCTCCATCATTTCCCTCCATCCTCTGCATTCCGCTAATAAATCACCACAGTGGAGGCCTTGGCTGCTAAGCTCAACCCTGCAGTGCGCTGAAAACCTGATTAGTGCCGTTTACCCAAATGATTTACAGAAAACAATTGCCTCAACTAATTCTAGCTGCCTAATTTCATTTTCTCTCGTATCCTCGATTCATATGTGAGAAAATTATGTACGGCAACTCGAATGACTCAAGGCGATCATTTTCCATAAAACATCAGACCGTAGTCGACGATTTAGCTTTATCAGGAGACTGTATGTGTGTTCTGGCTTGGCCTGGGCTCTGTTTGGCTAAATGAGAGCAGATTAGAAAGAAATGCAAATTACAAGGTCACACACACACACTGTCTGAATTTCATCCTGATGATTGGCTGTGAAGGTTCTGACCCTGCTAATATCTCTATTTCACCTCTCTCATTTCACGCCTTGCCTTTCAGACCACAGGGAGAAGAGTGGGAAATGATATGGTAATGTATTAACCAGTATAATGTAACATTAAAGCCTAGTCAGAAACTATACCACCGTGGAGCATTTAACGACATAACCATGTTTTTTCTGTGGCTGTACAGCAACCGGTTTTGATTTTCGCAGTCTCGCCTAGGCTTTGGTCTGTGTTTTTACTCTCCCTGGATATTGATGTTTTTTAACATGATTTACACAAGTAGGAGTTGTTACTGGATCGACATCCTTTGTTGTTCCTGGAACTGCATTCCCATCAACCAATCGCAGCCCTTTTATTTCACTGGTAAGGTAATGGCAGTGATTGGTTGATCCAGCAGCAGAAAAAGATATCAATACAGGAACTTAATCCTCGTACATTGTGTTCTGCTTTTCTGACCTAAAAATTCAAAATGCAGTAAACATTTGTCAAAATAGAGTTATATACAGGTCTCTTAGGCCAGGAGTTTGGGATCTGCCAAAAATATATTTAAGAAAAATGCTTACATAGTAAGAAATAAAAACTAAATATCATTTAATATTTGATTTCAGTTTTTGTTCTATTCCAATACATTCATATTCAAATTAGCATGTAATAAGAAATGTATACCAGTATAATTCCCCAAGAAAGTCTTTCTAATTATACTCATACATCTAATGTACCAATTTAACATGTAAAACAAGTCTATATCTGTGTTTAGCCAAGCTTTAAGTTGATAGACTATCAGGTGTAGAAAAATGAAGTCTTTTGAAATAGCCTTCATGGTTCTCTGGGACCAAATTGGTGATATGGTAATATAAACCCAAGAGGACCGTACGATAAGGGGAAATGAAGTCATGTAAAACACGGAAGGTATGATATGTGGATATGAGAAAGTATTTCACCAACATAATGTGTTATTATGGTAATGAAATGTAATAAATCATTCTCACGATATCCAAATGATTCAGTTTTAACTTGTGGATAAATCTGCATGCCCTGAGCTCTTGCAGCAAATGTGTGAAATTCAAAGTGAAGTGGAGCTCCGGTCTTTAGCACTAATCAGACGACTGCTATCCATATTGACTCTCAAATAGTCAGAATAATTCAAATCTACATCAGAGGATATTACTTTGCATATTTACTCAAGGATTTGCATAGAGAGGGAGTTTGAGAGAGAGAAAGAGAGCAAGAGAGAGAGAGAGTTCAGCGGCATTGACAATATTGCAGACCAGGCTTTATTGCTGTTCCCAAAGGGACTGCAAAGGAACCATTAAATTAGTATTGGACCGAGCGGTGAACCTTGCTGTCAGCATCAGCAGTATGGCGAATGGCTTTGTTATTGTATTTGACATACTGAGACAGATTATAAAATGAATGTCTACATTGTGCCTCCCAAAAAAGATTACCCAGATTAACTGTGCTTTCCATTCTCTCCTCTCTTTTCAGAGAGTCCTTTTGTCCACACACCTTCCGGTCCAAGAGATATGATACCAGAGTCCATTAAAAACATTATTAGCTCTTTCGGGGGTCTATGGATGATGTATATTTAAAGGAATATTTCACACAAATATTAGATTCTGTCATCATTTACTCACCTGCATGTTGTACCATAACTAGTTGTTCTTTTTCAAGCCACTTTCAAGTTTCAAAAAGTACACATAAACACCATAAAGAATCATAAAAGTGGTCCACATAACTTCTGAAGTCATATATAGCTTTGGTGAAACAGACTAAAATTTATGACAAATTATGTTAAATTTATTGTTCAAGAAATTTCACCACTGCAAATCAGCCAAGTCGGTGACTTAAATGTGAAATAATAAATGAGTCATTCAGATTGTTTTTTGTGAACTGAATTAAAAGATGTAAAAGATTGAAAACATGTGAATAAAAAAAATTGAATTAGTTCACAAATTGGATATTAGTGTCAGTTCCCTTAACACTCAAAAGTGAGCATTAGTTATGTATTTATTTACTGAAGTGAATATTTCAATTTCAGTCTGTTTTTTTACTTTTGAAAGCTTTGTTGACTTCAGAAGTCTTGAAATATAGTGTATAGTGCAAGTCATATGGAGCACTTTTATAATACTTTTATTGCTCCTCTTTGTAGTCTTCATTCATATATTAAAAAGAACAGTCTGAAAACTCTTTAGAAATTCAACTTTTGTGTTCCTCTGAAAAATGCAAGTCATACATGTATGGCGCGACATAAAGGTTGAACTATTCCTTTAAACTGGAGTGTCGGAGGCGGGGTCATGTTAATCCTCAATGCATAAGAGATGTTGGCTATCCTGGGACTAATTAATTACTCTGTGGCAGACTAATAATGCTGCTGCCATTAATTCACACAAGTTCATTAGGAACTGCTTCCTCTCTCATCACAGAGCTTTGCTGGAAATATACGCTCACCCCGTGCTGAAATCCGGAGAGCACTCACTCTTCACCATTGCTTAGCTGTCTTCAGTTGTTTTGGCCAGAATCCAAGTCTCATGTCATTTCGACCTACTTACGATCTTATAACTCTCAACTGATGTGTCATGACCTAAAAATGTTTCACAAGTCTGTTCTGATAGCAAGGACAACATTTTAAATCCAAATAATACAATACATTTAACCAGATAATCATGCATAGTTAGGACAGAGACTATATACCAAGACAGTTCACACATATTACTGGGAGAATTGGAGAAAGTGTGACATGCAATATGGCAGAATAAGTCCTGCCTTCTAAATGAAGGAGCCAATCGCCAAATGGTAAAGTCCTCGCATCACTGCAGCTGCTGTTATAATCTCTGGTTCCCATAGAAACAGTCAGTGTCCTGAGATTCGCACTTGGGACTGCACATGTCCACTGGCTGGACCAACCAAAATATATGCTTTCTTAATATTGTTTGAAACAACTTTTACAGTATACTGGGTATACTATATATATATATATATATATATATATATATATATACATACATATACAGTGCACAGCATAAATGAGTACACCCCCTCTGAATAAATATAAAAGATGTACTTTCTTAATGATCACTAATATAATTCATGGAAAGATGGCAAAATTGAAATGTATTAAACATATACTTAATAAAAACAAAAAATATATGCCAGTATTTTTTGTAAGATAAGTAAATTAGCCAATTTTGTTTAAATGAATTATTGCAGAAATGAGTACATCCTAGTTTTAATTCAGCAAATGTATAATATTCTAGTACTTAGTATGTCCTCCAGATCTTTACGTATACTGTTCTGACCCTTCTTGGCACTGAGTGTACAAGTTCATGACAAATTTTCACATCTGTCCTGTTTAAATCCTGGAGCACGGCCTCCTTGAATGCTCTGGTCTTTAATGGGGAGTTTTGCTCAGCTCGTCTCTACAGAATCCCCCACAGCTGCTCAAGAGCATTAAGACACAATGTCCACTGAAGGATTTTCACCTTGGGAGAATGAATATCTTCATTGTCATGCTGAAAAAATGCCCAATAATGCAGGGAATGAGAGGAGGGTAGCATCTTCTGTTTCAAGTTTTTGTATTTCATCACACAGTAGTGTGTGAATTCATGACAGCGTTGATAAAGCACAATTCCCTCACACCTTCAGCACTCATTCATCCCTATATAAAAGCTTTACTACCACTGAACGTCACTGTGGGTACCAAGCACTTCTCACTGTACTCCTCCTCTAGCAACACCAGAACATTTTAGATGCTTTTGGATCCGAAATGATTGACTTGGTCTCTTGAGACCAGAGTATGGATTCCCAGAAGTCTCTATTTTGTAAATATGGGCCTTGGAAGAGGTTAAATGAGTTTGTTTTGCTTTGGCTACAGTAGGTAATTCTAGTGGTGACAACAACCATGCATGTCACTTCTGCAGGCTGTGTCATACTCTGTGAGATAAAGTGTCACTCTTTTCATAGCTTTTGCCAGCTCTGAGACACTTGCATGTTATTGCTCCTGCGCTTTTTCTAGCAAAATTCACTCATCACTAAATAAAAACTTAAAGTGAAGACCTGATTATTTCAGGAGCCTTGTCACAAGTCCATTGTTTTTGAATGTCTTTGCTACTTCTGCTATATTTTCACACTTAAAACAATAATTTGGTATTCCTCTTGTACCATTGACATCTTTTATGCTAAGAAATAAGTCACTTGGCAGTTCTCTCCCAAGTGGTTCCATGGCTGCCAGCATTAAGTCTGACTGTGATTCAGTGGGCTATATAACACTTTTAATTACTTGTCTTTAAAAGTTTTGGTTCAATATACTTACCTGTTGTTCAAAAATAGCCTTAAACCTATACACTTTTTTTTTTTTTTTTTTTTTTGAGCAATTTCCGGGGGGGTGTACTCATTTTTGTAACACAACATTTTATCACTTTGATAAGAAAATCTTATTTTGCTGAATAATTTTGACATTCTTCTTTGGTAATTGATCAAGCAGGATTGTTGGAACATTATATCTCCAAAGAACCCTAACATGTCATCTAAGTAAAGAGTAATTGCTAAATTTGTTAAATTTTAGAGGGTGGTTTTGATTGCTTCTATTGTCCTTTTTTGTAAGTCGCTTTGGATAAAAGCGTCTGCTAAATAACTAAATGTAAATGTAATGTAAATGTAAATATATAGTATACTATAGTATATGGGACAGTTCCTGTTGCTGATTTGAAATATGTTAATATGTTAATCTGAGTTTGGCAAGTTTTCAGTATTTCCCCATTCAATTAGAAAGGAGTTGGTCTTGCATATTTAATAGCTGCCAGAAGGCTTTGGAAATATGGCTGCTGAGTGATGGGACTTAGGATAGCAAAATAAATACACTTCCTGTAATATTTTTTGACATTTAAATATGTATATCCAATTAAATTACTGTATTTTGGTGCAGATTCATCAGTGATATGGCTAAAACTGAAAAATTATTACATCACTTCTGCTGTTGTTTCTAAGTAAAATGTAATAAAATAAATACAATTTAAAGTAATGAAGTTTTTAATAATAAAGGATTTTTTAAATGAGGCGTAAATGGGTCGTTACTTCAATTCCAATATAAAATCTGAAGCTTGAAGAAAAAACATTTGAGAAGCACCGCTTTAATCTGTCAACAAGGAGATTTTCTCATAATGTCTGCCACGACTAAGCCGAGGTCGTGTTGTGCCTCGGTAAATGCCATCATCTCTTATTTAATTTGATCGGCGAGCCGGTATGCTATTCTAGAGTTATCAGTGTATTAAGATGATACAATAACCGTGTTTGTACTTGATTAAGAAGTCTTTGTACTGCGGTTGTCGCTGGGTAAATTAACTTGACAGAGTCACCTCAGGGTGGTGAGTAGCAGATACAGATACAGTCAAATTACAGTGCTGCCTTGGCCGTGCGTGCGGAGGATCTGACCCAGCGGTGGATCGATATGGCTCACCGTCCAGCGCGCAGCCAGCCATTAATCACACCATCAAGCTTGTCGGCCCCCATATAAGGCCATCTGCCTCAAAGGACTGTACACAAACACTGCACGGCTCCTGTGTTGAGGATTCACTCACACAATTCCCACCATCATATCGTGTGAAATTCAGCCACTAAGTGAGGGACAGATATAAGAACGCAATCCCAGAAGCCTTGGGAGGTTCTAACGCCGACAGGATTACTGGCTTTCTCTGTTCTGGCTCACCTGACAAACCCATCTACTCACTCTGTATATGCACACAATAGGAGTTGGAGTGGAAATTGCTGGAGGGAAAGATATAGACAGTGAGAAAGAGGAAGGTGTGTAGGTGTGAGAGAGGAAGTGAGAGGGAAACTGAAAACAATATAATTCCTCATTGTCTTCAGCGAATTGGAACTAGTCTCCAAGATATTTCGGCCTCATCTTCTTTGTGGTTGGTTGGTGTCGTTTGGGAGCTCAAGCTCCCTACAAGCTCCCCAAAGACTGGTGTGGTACAGCAAAGCTCGATCCCTCCCCTCAAGCTCCAGCCTCGTGCTAATTACGCCCGGCTCCATGCTGATGAGACGTGCAGCTGTCAGGCCCTCCATGCGTGCTATAAATCACCGTTCCGTGGGCTTTGTTTATCTGATTGGATGGGCTATGGGGGGAGCCGGCGAAAGCTCTCCTATCTCTCCGCCTCAGATCCAGCCCGCTCTGCTCCTTTCCTCTGTCTGCCAGCAGGTTTAATCTACACACTCAGATGGAGTCAATTCTCCACCTCACTGTCGCAGGCTCTAGATCCGCCACATGGTCTCAAATTGAATTGCGGACGCAGGCTGTGGCATCAGGCCATGTTACCCCACACACCGTCTTCTGTCATCACACTCCATGCACAGATAATGCCAGAACAGTGAAGCTCAGAGATTCTGTTATTATGGCTCTGTTAAATTGCTTTCACGTGTTTAGGACTCTTGCCAGTCTCATTTTAGACCGGAAGAATACAGTTTTCTTCTCGCTTGAAAGACGTGTCTGCTGCATATGTGCCATATATTATAATCAAAGACATTGATGATATTGTACTTTGTGTAAAGGGATAATTCAGTCAAAAATGATATTTCTGTCATCACTTATGTCATTCCAAACCTGTAGGACTTTCTTCTGTCGAACATGTAAGAAGAATGGTAATCACAACTGTCTGGTTACCAACATTCTTCCAAAACTGTTTGGTTACAACCCTTCTTCTAAAACTGCTAATCAAAACAGTTTGGTTACAAACTTTCTTTCAAAACTAGCAAGCAAAACTGGTTGGTTTCCAACATTCTTCCAAAACTGGTAATCAGAACTGTTTGGTTACAAACTTTCTTTCAAAACTAGCAAGTGAAATGGTTTGGTTACCAACATTCTTCCAAATCTGGTAATCAAAACAGTTTGGTTACCAACATTCTTCCAAAACTGGTATTCGAAAGTGTTTGGTTACCATTTTTTTCTCATTCTTCCAAAACTGATATTCAAAACATTTTGGTTGCAAACTTTGTTTAAAACTGGTAAGTGTTTGTTTACCAAAATTCTTCCAAAACTCATAATCCAAACGGTTTGGTTACCAACATACTTCTAAAACTGGTAATCAAAATGGTTTGGTTACAATATTCTTCCAAAATTTGTAATCACAACGGTTTGTTTACCAACATTCTTTCAAAACTGGCAAGCAGTACTGTTTGGCTACCAACATTCCTTCAAAACTGGTAATCAAATATGTTTTGTTCTTATTTTATAAAGAAAGAAAGTCATTCAGATATAGAATGATATGAGAGTGAATAAATGATAATAGAATGCTTATTTGTGGGTGAACTATCCCTTAAGAGTGTTATTAGATACAATACAAAGAGTTATATCAAAAACATCTTAGAGGTCCTTTTTAATGGTTCTTTGATGCACTTTAGCAGCTTTCTGTTATCAAGAACCATTTTTCATTTTGCATAGTGAACATTGGGCCCTTTTGAGATTAAAAAGTTATTGATGGTTAACTGTCTCTTAACTGTGCTAAAATTGTACCTTTAGGGTTACAACAGCTTGTCATTGAGGCAGCACCTTCAAGGATACACCTTTATATTTTATCTATCCCTTAAGGTTCTTTAAGGTAACAAAATGTGCCCGTTACAAAGGTGTCCCTTTGAGGGTATTACCTCAGTGACAAGATAAAGGACTTTGAAATGAAATCCAATATGGAAAAATGGTGATAACTGAAAGCGCTTATTGATATGTAGAAATACCAGTTACACTGTTTGTTCTAGTGTTTTAAAATGATTAGAAATCCAAAACAGAAATCCTGTTTTGATGCCCTGTTTTTTTT
>JAFVLL020019139.1:0-16881 GCA_021397915.2 Tor tambroides
CAAACCCATTTATATCTTTATTTTTATTTATTAATTTTTTAATATTTTATTTTTATTTTATTAATTTATTTATTGAATTATATATATATATATATATATATATATATTTATTTAAAAAAAAATATTTATTTATTTTTTTTTATTATAATTTTTTTTTATATATATATATATATATTTTTACATAGTATCTTGTTATGCCTTCAAGCTTGCTAACTTTATGGAAGCCTGTTTCCACTAGCAGAAAAGAAAAGAAAAGAAAAGAAAAGAAAAGAAAAGAAAAGAAAAGAAAAGAAAAGAAAAGAAAAGAAAAAAAAACTTTGACTTTCAATCTTGAAATTTTGACTATTTCTCATAATTATGACTGTTACTTTAAATTAACTTTTAAAGTAACTTTATTTCTTATTTGATTATATGTATCTATGTATTTTTACTCTGAGGTGGATAAAGTCTTGTGATGACACGCAAATGCAAAGTCACGCAAACAAACAAAACATAAAGGTTATACAAACAGCAAAACAAAACCAAAGATGGTTCACTATTCTTAAAAACCCTGATGTTTTGTTTGTTTTGCTGGGATTTGCTTGCATTCACATTTGTTTTGCTTGGATTCACAAAACTGACAAAACATCAGGGTTATACAATCAGCAAAACAAAAGTAACAATACTGTTTGTTGTGCTGTTTGTAAATTCTTGATGTTTTGTTTTGCTTTGCTTGGAGTTTTTAAAGCAACCTTGAGGTCCTGAAAGACACCAATAAATTTATTATTATTATTATTATTATTATTATTAGTGCTCTTCTGTAACCAAACTGGTAATCAACCTTATTTTATTTTGTATTCAACCTGTATGAGTCAGATTATTAGAGCATCAGCTAGACTGTTTGACGCATTGTGTACCACTAATTGACCACAGACGATTTCATTCTCTCGTTACTGCGACGTGTTTAATGTCACCAGCTTACAGCCAAGCAGATCTCTCCTACTGTTGCCACCTGTCTTCATTACCCTCAACCTGTAGGTAACGCTCTTCAAATCCTGAGAAATACAAGCATCCGGACCGGATAGGCCATAGACACCAGTGCTGAGCACATGGACGTGGGAGCCTGTGATGTGGTTTGGTGCCTACAGTGTGCCATCTGTGGAGGAGCCACACTGAAGTGGTGCCCTCACTTTTGGCATTGCTGGTGCACAGAAAGGGCCGTCCCTGGCAGATGGGTCAAAACAGGGATGTGACATTGTCTTGGGATGTTGCCTCATCTCCCAACGGGACATCTAGGTCTTATCAGTGGAAAGGCTGGTGTGAAACTGTAGGGTGGTGTTAATTTGCACTTTAGACTAACACTGATGTACATTGCTTTGCCAGGGAAAGCTCTGTGGGAAACAAACTTTTACTTGGAATAATTAAATTGAATTAATTTTCACATTTAATTGGGGAGAGTGGGGTAAGATGTGCCACAGTCTCAAATAGCTCATCTAAAAATCATTTCACACTCATGCAATTTTAAATGACCTTTATGCAGTTTTATCATCTGACAGTTTAGGAAAAGCCCATCAAAAAACATACAAACAAAACAAAAACAAAAGACTGAGGAATATATGAGAAAACGGATACAAATATTTCAGACTAAATTTTCTACATGGGTTGTTAAATAGGTGTTATGTTGAAACTCATTTATTCAGCTCTAAATATATATTTTGCATGTTGATGCCAGTGTATGAAATCATGTAAATTATTTGGCTGAGATTAATTAAGACTTATTTTATGAACGGGCTCATAAGGTTATATGAACTGCCAAGAAGGAGCTCTATTTGGACAATTTCATGTCCTAGGGCTTGACATATATTAAAACTAACATAAAAAAACCTCCATTCATTCATTCATTAAATTAATTAATTAATTAATTAATTAATTCATTCATTCATTTGCATCTTAATGCCTTTATATATAGGTTTTATTGTTTTTTTCCCCCTCTGTACCAGACCCAGACTTTATTAAATCTGACATTATTAAAATATGAAAATCAAATATGTGTCTGAAATTATGATAATGATGACAATTATAAATCCAATAATCATAAAACTTGTCGATGTTATTTGTTAATATTAATTTATTTACAACATAAATATTAAACAATTTATTTGTTTCATTTATCGAAAATATGATTTTTTATGATATGATTGATATAATGAAAAATATACCATTTACACCACACTGAACATTTTTTCCCCTCAGAAACAGTGAAACTCGTTTACCAAGGACACAACAGTATAATATAATATGAAATTTTATTGCACACACTTTCGTTAAATTATCAAAAGTGTGAATATATATATATATAAATATATATATATAAATTATATTTCAATTTTCACACTTTTGCATAATTTAACAAAAGTATGTGCATGTATTAAATAAACTAGTGTTTAAAAAAAGTGTATTTTAAGAGAGAATGTCTTCTAAAAATCCACAAGTACAAAAGTGTCCATAGTTAAATAAAACCTCAGTCTTGGTGAATGCGATGTTGAATAACAATGTCTTGATTTTTTCAGTCTGATGAAAGATCTCTTCAGATTCTATTTACATTTCTATAGAAAAATCTATGTGCAGATAACAGCAAAAAATAAACTGCCACCCCATTTCAGATTATGAAATGCAGTAAGTGATCTCCAGCCATGTTTGGTGACCGTGTGCATGCATCCGAGTGTTTGTGAGTGCGAGTCCGAGTATGACAGAAAAAAAGACAGCGAGAAAGACAGAAGATGTGCAAGAGAGAGAGAGAGAGAGAGACTGCAGCCGGATTCAGTTTCTGGTTCATCAGAATGACACACCGCAGCAGAGACTGTATCAGCCCCGCTCAGATCAATGGTAAACTGGTTGCTCTTGGGGAGAGAACAGTCTGGAAATATTGTATTACAGTCAGACAGGGAGATGAAAAGTAAGATACATTCTTGCGGTTGGCCTCGATATTGCATTATCTTGTGTCACATGATGTACTCCATACTATTTACATCTACAGGAACAAGAGCTCTGTCAGTGTGCTGAAATGAGAAAAAAAAAGGTAAGGTCTACAGAGGAAAAAAAAGAAAGAAAGTGAGTCGTGATTTATTGTTGTTATGACCTTGTGTGCGCTGAAGGAGGTGTTTTTCTTATTTTCAAGGTTTTTGTAACATGACAGAACAATCTTTTAATAAAATCCAGTGTCTTGAAAAATGTGCATTCAGATATTCAAGCAATTCTTTCACGTAACACTTAAACCAACTATTTTGTTCTCTTTGGTATTTTTACTGCAAAGCATCAAATCTTAAAACTAACTATTTTAGAATGACTTTGTTTAATGTTAGAAAACATTACCAAATATGACATGCATTACCATCAATGTCAGTATTTTTCAGCATGGAAACCTTTCATAAAATATGTATGACTTTCATACACTGCCCTTTCTTTCATGCTGATTACTATATTGTTCCGTGGGGACTTTTTTCTTTTTTTATTATGTCAAATTAGCCACTCACTTCAAAAAATGCACATTGCAAAAAATGGTAATTCGAGGGACATCAAGCCAATTTCAAGCAAATGTAAACATAGAGTACACAAAATATTTGTGTGAGATTATAATATGCTTTCACTTAATGGATAAAATTAGAAAAAAATATATAATTATCATCAGTGGGGATGATCCCAAATTATAGAATGACTCATGAGTTGCCTAAGGAAAAAAAAAAGTACATTGGCTAGTTTGAAACTTTTATGATGGGGTCTTGTAATTCAATAGAACTTAATCAGACAAACATAAGATGAACATACTTTGAACTTCAACATTTTGCAGAAAAAGTGTTATATTGTGCATCAGTCAACACAGTCAAAACATGCAATCTGATTGCATTGAGACTTGTCACTCAGGAGCTGTAGAAAAATGTCCAATTTAATGCAAAGCCTACGTTAATTTAATGCTTTTAACAGCCATCCAAAAAATCAGCCACTGGTAAATCTTACATTAAAAAAAAAATAATAATAATAAAGTAATATAATGCGTTTTAAAAATAAAATAATTATAAAATACGAATATTAATAGTTAAAGGGATAGTTCACCCCAAAATGAAAATTCTGTCATTAATTACTCACCCTCATGTCGTTCCAAACCCGTAAGACCTTCTTTCATCATCAGAACACAAATTAAGATATTTTTGATGAAATCCGAGAACTTTCTGACCCTCCATAGACAGAAACACAACCACCATATTCAAGGCCCAGAAAGGTAGTAAGGACATCATTAAAATAGTCCATGTGACATCAGTGGTTCAACTGTAATGATATGAAGCTACTAGAATACATTTTGTGTGTAAATAAAACGAAAATATTCAACAATTTCTTTTCTTCTGTGTCAGCCTCCGCCACCAATCATGAGAGTACCACCACGCATCAAAAATATCTTAATTTGTGTTCTGAAGATGAACAAAGGTCTTAAGGGTTTGGAACGGTATGAGGGTGAGTAATTAATGACAGAATTTTCATTTCTGGGTGAACTATCCCTTTAACAGCCAGAAATTCTAAATTACTTTAGTATGTTGGTCAATTAATAAATATGCAGAATGGTGGAGTTTCAGACATCTACCAGCAAGGGCTAAATGGACCATGCTATCCATTTATCCCAAGTTTTTCAAGATAGTTGGATTAAGCCATTTTGTTTGAGATAATTTTCCTGCTGACAGAAGTGTGATTTTGCCAACCCTATCATATATGAAAACGTAACTATTTTACAAGGTGGTGATTGCTATGAATTTCATACAATGTGATCTGTACGGAAACATAATTTTTTTTTAGAAACAACCATAAGCATGAATGTCCACTCCTAAACCTAAAGCCCAACTTTTTATGTGTATGCTAGCGTATGCATACAGTGTGTGTGGCGCAAATTTCGTCACCAGAATCGCACACCACCCGATTTTTATAACCACGCCTACTTTGTACGCACAGGTTGCACATGTGCATTGAATTTGTCTTGCACTAATCAGTTGTTCCACAAGATGGCAACACTGGCCCGGACCATTGTTTCATAGGAGAAAACAAAATTAAAGATATGGAACAACAATAGCAATAAAATAGCGAAGACTGCAACAACAACAGATGGCTGCATTGATGCACTTGTGTGAGAGTTTTATGAGATTGCTGCAACTTTAGTTTAAAAGAGTACTGAGACATTTTTATCGGTCATAACTTCTGGAGAAATATAGCACAGCCACTGGACTAAGATGAAGCTTTCTAGTTTATGCACGCTGTCAAATGGAGTATACTTTGAAAGGCTATATATTCGACTGTACGCATACGTTAGCGTACATGTACAAAAATGAAGTATACTTTGGGCTTAACCAGTCGGGTGAAACCAGATTGTACGAAAATGTATTAATGAGATTCATATGAATTTGCTACCAATTTGGAGACTTGTTATTGTTTAATGCTCTTTTGCATTGTAATTTACAAGAGTTTGTTTTGTAGTTTGGCTTGACATAGAAGAATATGTTGTTGTACTCAAATACCAACTGTAAATAACAAACGTGCTGTTGCTATTCATCTAACACAGTTATGTGCTCACAACTTTCACTAACATTTAGTACAAAATCGTCATGCATCAAGGATCATGCTTATAACTTAATATTTGATATACAGTCAAATAACATTGAGATAAAACGTTCCGAGATCAACATTCTCAGATTGTCCTTAGGATGTTATTTTTACTTGAACATTCTAAGAAACGTTTTTGTAACCTTTAAATAACATGTTTACGTTCTTAGAATATTAAAAATAAACATTCAGTTAATGATATATTTTGGGTGAAATAGTTAGTAAAACGCTGTAAGATTTTTATTTATTTATTTATTGTAACATTATAATCACGACAAGAAAAGTGGACATTTTATCATTTTAGAAACTTTTGAATATAATGTCCCCACAGTGTTCTTATAACTTAAATTTGTTACCTGGGTAGCTACAGTAGTAGTAGTTAACTGCCTTCATTTGATTGCTTTGACAGCTCAGTTCAGGTTTCTGCTATAAAAGGAATATTTTTTATGGAATGCCACACATAAAATCGCCCCACAACCTGACAGATATCACAGAAATATATCCATCTTGAGATATCCCACCTGTCTCGGTGACAGCCTCCGATGTGAAAACTGCACAAATAAAAATGAGTCACAAGTCCAGCCCACCTAAAATTGTAACCAATCAGAAACACTCTCTACCTGTCAATCATTTAGCATGTTTGTGTCTGCTGCTGTATGTGCGGTTGAATGATGATTTCTAAATCTGGTGGAAGTCAGCAAACACTGCCAACACTGTAATGAAAGTTCCTTCAAAATGTAACTATTTTCATAATGTCCTCACATTTTTGTTTCATCCCTATTGTATAAAAATGTGCCATGCTGGCAAAAGTGAAATGCCTAACATCTTCCAAAAATCATCACAGCTAATTGTAGTACTTTGGTTGCAATCACCTCAAACTGAAATAGAAAAAGATGGTGGAGATCTGTCATCTGTTATCAGATGCGATAAAAGCAAGTGTAATGTCTGACTTTGCAGTTCTTGTTAAGAAAAGGCAGAAATCCGATGACATGTGTGCCATCTCCTGCTGACTTATACATTCTCAGCTCTAATTAGGAGGATCTTGGGGGCATGTGGGCTCTCCAGTGTCATAATATGCAGTTTACAGTGGTTCTCTGAGGCCGTCTACATCCCTGTCGCTTTTCATTAGTGCTGCAGGCACTCTTTACTCAGGACTACCACAAAGCACCCGTGAAAGTTATGAGTGTGCACATGCTAGCACAAACTGTTCTGTAACAGCCACACTAAACCATTACTTATGTGACATCTCAATTGGAGCTAGGTGGCACAAAACTGGGGGAAAAAAAAAAAATAAATACAAAATAATAATAAAAATTTGTAAATGAAATAAAACAAAATATAAATATTAGATAAAAAAAAAAACTGAACAAAAAATCTGAAATGTTGCCTTGAAAACCAAATTTGAAGTATTAAAATGACTAAACTAATACTGAGATAATAATAATAATATAATAATAATAATAATAATAATGAAGCTATGTATATATTTAGTACGTTATATATATATATATATATATATATATATATATATATACATATACATATATATATATATGTGACCCTGGACCACAAAACCAGTCTTAAGTCGCTGGGGTATATTTGTAGCAATAACCAAAAATACATTGTATGGGTCAAAATTATCCATTTTTCTTTTATGCCAAAAATCATTAGGATATTAAGTAAAGATCATGTTCCATGAAGATATTTTGTAAATTTCTTACCGTAAATACATCAAAACTTAATTTATGATTAGTAATATGCATTGCTAAGAACTTCATTTGGACAACTCAATTTTTTTGCACCCTCGGATTCCAGATTTTCAAATTGATGTATCTGGGCCAAATATTGTCCTATTGATATATAAATCTCAATTTTGAAAAATTGACACTTAAGACTGGTTTTGTGGTCCAGGGTCACACACACACACACACACACACACACATATGTATATATATATATATATATATATATATAAACAAAGAGTTTACAAAAGTAACATTTACAATAACACTGTAAAAGTGTAAAAATGAAACAAATTGAAAATATTTGACTGAAATTAAATTTAAAATAAAACTTAAACTGAATTTTGCAAAATAAAACCAAATAAAAAATATTAATAAATATTGTAATAAATTAACAACAATAAATAATGTGCATAAATAACACTGCTGAGTCCAAGCATGAATCCAGCAGAAATTTTGCATTAAGATCTTATCTGCACACGTAAGAAAACTTGTATGAATTTAATAGTGAATGTGACCCAAAAACCTAATGAACTAACTGATTTTGATTTTTATTAGTATTATTTATTTATTTATTTTCCGCTTGTTGTTCTGTATTCTGTCTCCATGTGGGTGTCAGCATATTGAGATATTTCATGGCAGATGGTATCTATCAATTTAGAAAACTGACCTTTTATGTGGTCAAAGCGCATGATTAGGAGAGATGGAAATAGGCATGATTGCAGAATAACCTGCTTCTTTTTAATATCCTCTCTGAAAGCTGCGCAAGGATCACTGTCATGAATGCAATTAGGATGCGATGGAGTTGCTTGGCAGTTATTAATCTATTCTTAGGGAGGATAAGGCAAATTAGTATGCATGAGCAAAGAACAGATAGCAAGGGTGAATACAAAAAAACAGCTTCTTAATTGAAGGGTCTGTATGAGAGAACTGGGCGGCACTCCATCAACAAGATGGAATAACATGATATATGATATATATATATATATATATATATATATATTTTTTTTTTTTGAAAAGAACATGGAATCTGGAATTAGTTTTTGTCCATCAGTTTGTATTGTGACATTTACCAAGAAATAAAGTGTTTGGTAAAAATGCACTTTTTGCGCACAACAATGTTGTCACAAGCAGAGCTCAATTATCAACAAATGGAAACCATATACAGACCTTCAGGAGCGATTTAACAATGTGCTTCCCTGGAAAGACAAATTGCAGTATCTGCACGCACAAATTACAGCTTTGGAATGAGTATCTGAACGCCACCTTGTGAAAATGAAAGAGATTGGTTTACTCAAAAGCATCACATTGTTAATTAATGACAGAAACCTCAGTGTTTACTGAAAGATTTTCAGTTTAAAAAACACTTTGGGAATCTGTAGAAATTAACCAATGAAAACAACCAATGCTTGTTAAATGTTAAAAATGCTTAGTATTCTTGTGACATATTTGACAAGAAACAATAAAACCACGGTTTGTTACATACCAGAATTTCCTGAGAGAATTAACGAAAAAACAAAAAAACAAATAACATTTTGATAAAAAAAATAGACAAAAAGACAAACCTATTTATTTAGTTATGTATGTATTTGTTTGTTTGTTTGTTTATTTATAATTGTATTTAATTTTATTTAGAGACCCAGACCATGCCTTGGGAACATAAACGAGGCCAATTTGGGTTTCATTTAAACTGCAAAATATTCATACAGTATTACTAAGGAAATGTATGTTTACACTTACAAATAACATTGTTAAAAAAATACAAAAAAAAGAAAAGAAATAAAAAACCCTGTTCATTACACAATAGAATACAGTTTCTTAAAGCAATCCCTATTTCTTTCTTTCTTTCTTTCTTTCTTTCTTTTTCTTTCTTTCTTTCTTTCTTTCTTTCTTTCTTTCTTTTTTTAAGATTTTGATAAAAAAATAATGACGATGAACCCATTTATTTGTGTATTTATTTATTTATTCATTCATTCATTCATTCATTCATTCATTTTATAATGATGGCACACCCATTTATATCTATTTTATTTTATTTTATTTTAATTTTTATTTTTAGAGACCCGAACCATGTCTTAAGAACATAAACAAGGTCAATTTGGTTTTCATTTAAACTGTAAAATATTCATACTACAGTATTACTAAAGAAATTTATGTTTGCACTTACAAATAACATTGTATATGTAGCACGCCCACTGTCCAGTTGGCAGTACTGCAGTTAAATCTATTTGACATAAATAATGAGACGGACAAAGTTGAGTTGTTATTCAAAGTTCAGCCGCTCTAGTAATGACTTTATTACAATAACTTAATCACACTGTCTTGTAACTTCATGAATATCTTCATTCAGCAATAACCACTCTTGAAGTCTTTTACATGTGATCCAGCAAAAATCAATAAACAGTGTTTTCTGCATAACCAAACCCTTGTCTTGGCTCTTTCTGTATGCTTTCACCTTATATACAGTACATCTTTAAAATATGTTACTGGAATCAATTTAATATTTAGTCCACATAAACTGACATATCCATATCAGACTATTTCTATATGCTACATAAGAATTAGGTATTTGACCATATAAGCATTAACCGTATTAAGCAAAGTATCATTCTATATTCAAATGAATACTTGAGCTAGCTCTATGTAATACAAAATAAACACTTACATTAGATGAATATAACAAACATTTCTAACCAATACTATAATCATACAGAACTAAATCACTAGTAATACCCCTTTTTAAACTTTAATACAAAAAAAAAAACAAAAAAAAAACGTAACATTAGTATGGGATTTCAGCGTGCTGGAGCATTTTTGTTAACTTTGAAGTAAATATATAACACATCCAGGCCGTTAACGGCCGTTATGACGAGCGGATATAATCTCCGCTATTAATTAACTTTTAAAACGCACATTACCTCGCTTAACTGGTACATACACTTGAGTAACATGTTATCTTGACAAAATATATACATTGTGACATGATTTACCCACCTATTGACATAAATAATGAGACGGACAAAGTTCAGTTGTTATTCAAAGTTGAGCCGCTCTAGTAATGACAGTCTCTTCCTCGCGGCTCACCGTTACCATAGCAACCCTGGACCACGCACCGTCTCCCATACTGTCCACTCAGGATATTTCATATTACAAGTTAGTTATAGCAATATTAAAGAAAATCATCAACAAAGATAGACAGATATAACATGCATAAATACATTAATATAATCAATTGTAAGGAATAAACATACACATACAACGTATATACATATAAATACATGTGATCAAACTTTCAGGGTGTCACATATAAATAAACAAACAAACAAACAAACCCCGTTCATTACATAATATAATGTTATATATTTATAAAATAAAACGTTATTTATTTATTTGTTTGTTTTTTTGTTCGTTTGTTTGAGACCAAGGGCATGCCTTTAGAAAGTAAAAAATGTCAACTTTTTTTTAAAAAGTCATGCTAAAGTTTCATACTAAAGTATATGTTTTTTTCATCTCATACTAAACTATTAATAGAGTAATTTATATTTACTCTTAAGAATATCATTGTTCATACAACCTTAATAAAAATAAATAAATAAATAAAATTTTTTTTTACAAAGAATATATATATATATATATATATATATATATATATAGTCTGATTCAACAAGAGTAAACAAAGTCTATCAAAATGATCTGTAAAATAATGTTACAATTTTTATTTCATGTGTAGCTTGCCTACTTTGGTTTAATAATGCTTTAAAATGTAAAAATGTTATCGAGCTTCACTTTGAGTCTTGTGCTTATGTTTCTTCATTACATTACCAAGAGACGCATGTCTGACCATTTCTACGTCAAATTAAATTGCACGTCCACTTAAACTCAGTATTTCCCTGAAATCCAACAAAAACTGCAGTTTCTCCAACATGTGGCCAATGACGGGAAACCATAGCTGTCTAATTTAGCCTTCGTTAATAACATGATTTCAGGTCAGCTGTTCTGTAGGAGGGAGATCTATAAATACTGATGGAAGCAGAGAGAAGGAGAGCCGGATGGAGGGATAGACTGATTTAAATGCCACTAGGGGATCACTGGAGATTGAGGCCTAGGAATATCCCGTTACCCACGAATCCAACCAACAATCTGCATAATTCCACAGAGCTGCATCCAGTAAAATGAGAGCAATTCCATCTAGATAACCCTTGAGAGATGATTATGCTAAATGGGACTGGAAGGCAATAAGAAGAATTGGAATTTTGCGTAAACCTTCATGACATTGTAAATTCCTGCAGATGAGAAATAATGTCATTGAGGAACAGAAACACGGTTGACCCTGAGGCCTGAGCGTAATAACGGCCCACAATTACGGGACATGATTGTGACAGCTGGTGCTAAATAACTTGGCAGGTAAGAGACTCTTGGATGTAGAAGTCCTTGTGAGATCTGGCAAGTAGACTTTCACTTGCTGTTCAGCTCAGATCTCTTAGCTTGAGGCAAAGCATGACTTTCTGAATACAATCAGACACATACAGTATGTAATGTATATCATCCTGCATGACACTCAAACCCACGGACCAATAAGGCTGTCAGTCATTGGTGGCCATCTTGTTAATGCCTCTGGGTAACAATTTATTATGCATACAAGTACAGCTCCTGTCTACTTGAATGAGGAAAGACCGAAATCTGTCTGAAACTGTTTGCTGAAATTTAGTTTCAATACTTCACCAATCCCACATGGCAAAAATATATTTACACTTTCAAATGCCAAAATATATTACAAAAAGAGCAAGCAAATGCATGTCTAATCTTAAAATAGTGTAAATGTATGATGCATTTTAAAAAAAAAAAAAAAAAAATATATATATATTAGATTATATACAGTACATGCAGCTAGACTGAAAATGCATAACAATGGCCAAAAATACATGAATAAATAGGAAAATATATAAGTAATTGAAACCTATTGAAGTATATATTTTGAAAATATACTTACTTATTTATTGTTTTAGCAAATGGGATGGTCTCTCAAAAAAATAGAGGGGGGGGGGTTAGTTACTATTTCTCCAATTAACTTTTGAATGCATCTTTAGGGTGCCTTACATTTTGCCAGGCTGATCATTTTTCTAGTGGTCCATTCCCTCCCTCTTACTTATGTTCAAGGAATACATAAAAGTTGGCTCAGAGTAAAATTGATTTTCCATAGCCCACTCATGCCTGCTATCTGACATTTTACATAATTACAAAGACAAACTTTCAGTCAAAAATGAGGTATCCCTGTATTAAGTGGCTAGTGTGGTGACAGCTGTTTATATTCCTGAAGTGTTCTTGTGGTGTCCAGGATTGAGTGTGGAAGAATATTCTGCGTCCGAATGATGAAGGGGTGAAGTCTTTTTAATATCTCTGTGCTGCTGCCTGAAATAGGCTGACAGGTCCAATTACCACTTGAAGCTCCTCTGCGGTTGTTTGGTGGACAAGCACAACCTCCAAATACCCCCTAGGATAAGGACTCTTCAGTGAGACAGAATGTAAGTAAGCCAAAAATCGAGAAGAAAACCAATGAGTGAATGACTGAAACACCTTTCGCACAGCTTGAGGTTGAACCCTTTGTCATCCTTTGATTTTTCGGTGCTTGGTTCTGCAACAATGTAAATAAACCAAGGCAATACTCCAAGGAGTGGACAATGGGAATGTGATGTCTGTCAGTCATGTTGATAGAGTGGTAACAAGGGAATCAAGGAACTCCAGCTCACTCTTTCACAGTTGATGTCCTGTGGAGTTTGTTCTCTTACTTCAATTGAGGTCAAGTGTTTGCATGGGTCATCTTGGACCTCTTGAGCAGAGTTATGGGAAGCACCAATCTTGTGTCATAAAAACGAAAAAGCATTGAGATATTGCCCTTCTCAATTTCCCCCCTTTGCCCTTACTTGCAGAGGCACTCAACCTGCTTCAAGGCAGTACAATATCTGTGCCTGCTTTCTTCAATACATCTTTCTATGGAAAGGAAAGGGAAGGGGAAGTGGTGTGTGGCCAAGTATGGTGACCCATACCCGGAATTTGTGCTCTGCATTTAACCCATCCAAGTGCATGCACACAGTAGTGAACATACACCCGGAGCAGTGGGCAGCCAATACTGCGGCGCCCGGGGAGCAGTTGGGGGTTTGGTGCCTTGCTCAAGGGTCTCATCTCAGTCATGGTATTGAGAGCACTGGTTATTTACTCCCCCCACCTACAATCCCTGCCGGACCTGAGACTCAAACCCACGATCTTCGAGTTACAAGTCCAACTCTCTGTCCATTAGGCCACGACTGCCCCTTCTAGATGTTCCAGTCAAGATCTATTCAGCATTTTGAGAGACATTTGAGTTTTAAAAGGTTACTGTTGACATTTGTACAGTAGTCTCTGTCGACTTCCACTTCTCAGTGCCCTCAGTAACTTGGCAGGTGACAATCTTCAATCCCAAAACACTGGACCTGGACCTAGTTGCTCATATGTCCAACCCAGGCTCACTGAAAAAATGTGCCTGTGGCGACATTGCAGTGAGTGACACATAAAGAGCGTTCAATTTTACCTGAAACAGATGAATGTGAATCTGACATTGTTTTGTTACATTGAATGTTGGACATATTGCAGCATTTTGGTACTAAAAGTTGCAGTTGTAATGCATTTGAAAATAACGCACCACTTACATTAAAGCCTACCATGCACCTTAAAAAGTATATGTGAGATAAAAATGCATTTGCTAAAGCAACCATGCCATTTTATCTTGCTCCTACAAGTCTTTAAGCTCTTTTATCTTGACTTGTATTTCATAGGACTTGTACACAATGCTTCACAACACAAATGCAGTACTCTGAGCTACTGAGCAAGTTTACTACATCAGAAAAGTCATATATAGAGCTGATTATGTAATGTAAACATCAAAATGTATCAGTTTACAAACCATACAATATGATAAAAGTATTCTGAGGTCAGATCATAGTATTATGTAAGGAACGGTGCAAAAATTAGTTTTATTAATCAATAATCTGCCTCTGTAATCATAATTTGTGAAAAGGAATAGAAGTTGCTGGTGCTTTGGAAACTGCAGTGAATTGTATGCGTAGGTATGCTTCTGGAGTTTTGATAAAATGTAGGTAGAAGCACGTTTTTCCAATGGGCCCATGTTGCATTTGTTCTCTTCGCTGGAGCCACCCCACCTTCTCTCATTCCAGCCTACCTGATCATCTGTTTGTTTGAGAGCATAATCACTGAGAAGCCGTTAAGCACCTGTGTGTTATGCCACCGTCACGACAAGGGCTTTGGATGTAAATTACCTGCAGTGTTCCAAATGCCACGACAAGCAGTGCATTTACCAGTGCAGTGGGAAAGCCCTATGGAGTTTCTTACCCTGGTGAAGACGCTAATGCCTGGGTAATGGGTGCAATTTCACAACGTAAATGTCAGCAATCACTGCACGCAGGAAACTCTGATGTTGTGTTCTGCATCTCGCACATTACATGATGTGTAACCTCAAAATGCCTTGTACTCTGGGCTGTCAGTACGTAAATGCTGCACTTGTGTGAAATGATATTTGCATTTGATATTAAAGCTTGCTTTCTGTTAAGACACCTCACTGGAGTCAAAGCCTTATGAAAATTGGAATGAAGGTCATTTTACCCTTCTTAAGCGCTGAGAGAATTAAAATGCCTCTGGAAGTGTCTGGCTTGGCCAAACTTTATTTTAGGCAAATAAAGTCAATCCGAATGCCCAGTCTCTACACTTTCAATTACCTGCAAGAATAACCAGCTAATGACCACGTGTCATATCCTGTCGCTCTGTCCTGTGCTTGAGCGCTCATACTGAATTAATGAGGTGGCCAGGTACCTGTGATTTAATATTTTATGATGGTGCACGGAGTGAGTCCATCTCCATGACAAATTCTTGGGGTCATGGCAAATGACCCCCTGCCCTTTCTATCACAGACTGTCATAGGCCTTTTACACCCATCCACTGTTAATTAAATGAAAGGATCATGGCCAGAGGAGGATGCTAAGCAATTTTTATAAAACTTTTCTGAGAATAAAGACTTTGTCTGGCACACTGATACACTGGTGAGATTCAGTATAGTGTCCTTGTAGCAGTGATAATGAATACTGCTAAATGTTGACATTATATAAGCAAAATATACAAGCAAACATGCAGGATATTGCTGGCCCAGAAATGCATGCCAAGTTATCATTATGTTGCTATTAGCTTAGCATTTTTTTTTTTTCTACTTTTCAGGATCAACATAATTGTTATTGGAACACTAGTCTCATGTTATCCTGATGGCTGAAGGTCTGGGAACTTTGTCCGCTTTGAATGGCAAAGACCCGCCCAAGAGACCATTTGACTGACAGGTAAAGCAACCAATCACATTTCGTTTTGTGGCACTTCATGTTTAGAGGTGCGGAAATGTCGCCACAATAACAGACCGGTGGGTAAAACTCGTGGACATTTTTTAAAGATTCTATGCCTTGAAATTGAAATATTTCACATACTTTTGAAAATCCAGAGTTTAGTTGATACTGATAAGTGTTCATCGTCACAGTTGTAAACACGACAGCTTTCTTCTTCAATGAGGGAGTTTGGCGTCACGGCTTCTTTGTTTCCAGGCAGAACGCGACACACACATCTCCCGGAAATCCTGTATAATTTATCCAATCCGATGACGACTTCTAAACTCCTGAAGTGTTTCCAAATAAGTGTGTCATATGCATCAGACTTTAGCCAACGTTCCGTGGGCCTGACTTCTGAGGCTGAGACTACTGGAACACTACTGCTATCAAATGATCAGATTTTAGGGTTGCCTAATTTACCTTATCTCTGACTTTTAGGGATACTTTAGGGTTGTAATTGTTTGATATAAATGCTGTTCTAGGAACAACTAACAATACTGAGCCAGTGACATCTTCCTTCTTCAGTAAATCATCCTAAGCAATCAACCTAAGCTCAATGGAAAAAACAAACAAACAAACAAACAAACAAACAAACAAAAAAAACACCTCTACCTAAATTTAGCAAAACTCCAAAACATACCTACAGTATTCATAAAATTCACTGCAATTTCCAGCTGAGATGAATACCAGTAGCAGTAAAACACCAACAATTTATTCCTTTTCACATGAATTATGATTACAGGGGATTTTAAACTTGCTCATTAGCTCACTTGGTACAGCATTGAACTTGCTTCAGAAAATGCATTAAGTAATACAGTAAGTTATTTTTAAACATAATGTCTCACTGGATATTTCATTTCTTAACTGCCACAATACATACAACAAGCAATGTTATAAAATGTTGCCAGATTTATGGTTCGGATAAAACAAAATATGTTTTTAGTGCCATTCACTGGTCATTTCACCTTGAAAGTGTCATGAAAGGTGCAAGGTGTAAAATCATTTTGCAGAAATATAACCACAAGTTACTTGTGGATCTTCTTTTCTTTTGTTTGCAGAAATGGTGTAAACATTTAATTTCCCTCCAAAATTTCCGACCAAATCGA
>JAFVLL020019141.1:0-24694 GCA_021397915.2 Tor tambroides
GAATAAATAAGGGGCACCATGCCACACATGCCTCCTTGACACATAGTGACCCCTTCTTCAGACGACCATTGTTGGAGTGTGCATGTGTGCCACAGGCCTTAACACATCAGTTTGGGTGTTGAGTGCATGTGTGCTTGTGATGGGAATTGTAATGAATATAATAATTTCATTTTAGAATTGCCTTAACGGATCTGGTACCATTACAGTTCTGTTAATGATTCTTTTAAGATTTTTTTTTTTCAAATAAATTAAAACTTTTATTTATCAAGTATGCGTGAAATTGTTTAAAAGTGACAATAAAGACATTTATAAAGTTACAAAGTTTTCTATTTCAAATAAATATGTTCTAAATTATGTTCACATAAATAAATGTTCTTTTTAACTTTCCATACACCAAAAAAAATCCTGATAAAAAAAGTATCACATATTTTTTAAAAAAATAAAATAATTATAAGCACCACAACTGGTTACAACACTGACAATAATAAGAAATATTTCTTGAGCAGAAAATCAGCATATTAGAATGATTTCTGAGGGATCATGTGACACTGAAGACTGGAGTAATGATGCTGAAAATTTAGCTTTGCATTACAGAAATAAATTACATTTTAAATTATATCCAAATAGAAAACTGTTATTTTAAATTGTAATAATATTTTACAATATTAGCTGATTTTACTGTATTTTTGGATTTTTTGAATGCATGCATGCAGTATATAAATGATTAGATATACAAATGATTTCAATTAATCTTTTTAGAGCTGATGAATTAAGTCTTGAATTTGGTTGTTAGCTGTATGTTTCTTATTCACTAAAAAGAACCCTTGTGCTTTGTTTTTGATTCATTAATAAGAACAAACTGTTACACTGATCACGTGAACAAGTTTGTACAAAAAGAAAAGCATTGTCACTAGTGTTTTCCAACTTTTGCACCTCTCTGTATGTAGGATTTATATGTGTGTGTGTGTGTGTGAGCACTGTGGAGGAGGTTGTGAAAGACGGTGAATGGATGGCGCTCTGATGAAAGGCTCAGTGAACATTCATAGGAGAAACACGCACTGGGTTCTGAGCTCTCATTACACACCGGAGCAAACACACCTCCTAACTTTCCTTGAACCCCTCCCTCCACCTCACTCTCTCTGTGTCTCTCTTTCCTTCCCACAATCTCCTTTTCTGATTCCTCAGGGGCTGACTGACAACTCCTCACCTCCTACACCCCTTCACGACACCTTTCAGTCACACAAGATCTCCTTTCAAGTCTCAAAATACAACACACACACTACAGTAATTACCGCCTCATCTTTGTGAACTCCACCGGAAAGGTATTGTACTGTATTTTAAAGCTGTTCGTAATCATGACAGCTGCATTTACAAAAAAAAAAAAGCAAGAGTAGTTCTGGATGAAGAGAGATCTGTTGTTCTCTGTTTCTTCACATATTTGTCTCTGTCTCCAAGGTCCCTGAGGAGATCTGAACTAGTAAGCATATGTCTAGGTAAACATGTTGTCACGGTAAAGGATCTCCAGAGCTGAGATGCGAGAGGTGTTGAGATGCCATCGTAAGTTGTCTCTACTGTTCTCTGCTTTTGCCTCAAAGAAATTGTTTCAGTCATTCTGAGGAAATTGTGGGAACTGGTGTGAGTTTGTGCTTTACAGGCCAGGGCTAATGGGAAGCAAATGTGTGGAGAGCTGGAATGTCTCCGTCCAGGATACAGCAGGACCCGAGAGCAGTTTTATCCATCATCCCCGGCAGAAACAAACACACACACAAGTCCTCAAACACAAACAGTTATAAATGCTTAATGTAAAAGTTTAAAATAAGTGTGTTTTTTTTTCCTTCTATTTATTTCCTATTTTGGTTTCCTACTAAAATGTATCTTATCTTAAGATGTATCTTATCTTAATATATATAAAGATAAGATACATTTGCCTGAGAAGAAAGATAATTAATACTAGAAATTGTTTGGGGCTGTTAAGATTTTTAATGTTTTTGAAAGAAGTCTCTTATCCTCACTAAAGCTGCATTTATTTGATCCAAAATAAAAATAAACATATTTTTGTGAAATATTGCAATTTAATTTTTTTTTCTATTTTAATATATTTTAAAATAATTAATTTTTGTGTTGGCAAAGCTGCATTTCCATCATCACATGAGTCACATGATTCTTCAGAAATCATTCTAATATGTAGATTTTTTGCTCAGTAAACATTTCTTATCACTATCAATGTTAAATACAGTTGTTGTACTTAATATTTTTTTTTGGAAAGCATGATCATTTTTTTCTGGATTCTTTGATGAATACATTTTTTTTTTTTAAATATTTAATCTTTCTTAACATTATGGCCCAGTTTCACAGACAGGGCTTAGACTAAGCCAGGATTAGGCCATAGTTCAATTAGGACATTTAAGTAATTTTTATAAACATGCTTAGAAAAAAAACATTAATGGGGTGCATCTTGAGACAAAACAAAGGCACTGATATATTTTAAGATCAGTCAGTGCAAGTTTATTTCAGTTGAAGCAGCTCAGACTTACATTTTAGTCTAGGACTAGGCTTACGCCTTGTCTGTGAAACTAGGGGTATATCTTTGAATCTTTTAACATTATGAATGCCTTTACTTTTACTTTTTAGCAGTTTAGTGCATCCTTGATTATAAATGTCATTTTTCCGTTTCATGCAGAAATCGTAATATGCATAAAATATATTATTTACTTGTTTTTATTTAGCACTTAGAGTAGAAAAAAAGAAAGCACACAAAATAAGCTTTTTCCTAGGATGTCTCATCACATTAAACTCTAAGTAAGGTACTAAGGCATCCTGTATTTCCTTTTTGATTTGTGAAGGCAGTTTAAATAATAAAATACACTGCCCTACTGAATTACCCTTAAGTTATTTACATTATAGTTTTATATAGCATGAGTGTAAAAACAGTTTGACAGAAATAAACAGAACACTCAAACAAATGAGGTAGGTTCATAAGCTAGCATCTACACTTAAATCCTGACAAGTAAAGAAACAATAAAACACACAAACCGCCGCATGATGGACTGGGTTTGAAGATGGGGAACAGAATGTGTGCTCAAATTAATGACTGCATGTCCTTATATTAAGTCCAGCAGTCCCATCAAAGGAGCTTGCATATTTGAAATGAGAGAGATGACATGTTTACAAGTTATTTGTTAATGATTTTGAAAACGGAGTATATTTTGAGGCTATGCAGTCATCGGCGGCTTTGATCATGGACTGCTGTTGACCGTAATTGCCTGTATATTGACGGCTTCTCTTTTAATTAATTACTTGGGCTCGTTCAGCTCACAGCCATACTTTGTTCTGCTATTTTTGTATCTCAGATGAGCGAGACTGTTTGTCAAAGTCTGATAATAACTCAGACTTTGCACAAGTCAAGTAAATAAAAAAGGAGATTAAAGGAGCAGAAAGATGCGCTGTAAGAAAACACAAAGCTGTTGTCGGCGTTTTTGTGCCAGTGCAGGCATTCATGTTTACTGTTCATCTACAAACAAATGTCATGTCAGTATGACAGTTAGTATATTGTGCATCTGTAATAAATTTCAGCTTGTGTTTATTATGAGTTTCCTCTCTTCCTGTTCTTTTGGCGGTGGTGCGGCAGCAGTTAAGGCTAAAGGATGATAACTGGACGTTTTCTGGTTTGATCCTCACAATGAAGAATCTTTGACATATTTGTCATTTTTTTCTATTTTGCCTTCACAGATTTTGGGGGAACATCTGGGAAATTCTGTCAGAATGTATGCCAGAAGAAGTAGCATGATAAAGTAGTACTATGAAGATTCTAGAAGTTTATCATAGTGATATTATGGTTGATAAGTATATCAAGAGCGGTCAGATGATAAATGTCCCACCGCTGTTCCTCTTTCTCAGGTGACTGATATAAGCTCTACTATCCATCATCATTGCTGTATGGTGTGAAATGGAGCTCTTTCTGTGTTTTTCGTCAGGGTACGGGAAGCAGCGGCGGGAACTGCCGTCACCGCCTCTGACACTCGCTGTCACAGCACAGTCATCCAGCATTCCCACCTCTCAGCCTGACGAGTCGCTCGGGATGCCACACACACGCTCCTGACAGACACCTCAAACAGCCGTCATTCTCTTCATCATTAACACAACACCCTGGCACACTTTTAAATACTGCTCTAGCAAACACTTATTGACTGACTCACTGAGAGGATGGTGTGTGCTGTCTGAAGAGGCAGGTAGAGATGAGATGGAATACTTAATAAAAGTACATACACTCTAGAAGTATACACTGATTACACTGTTTGAGTATTTGGTCCTGAAATAATTCTAACACATTATGGGAATGTAGGGAGAAAATGTGTTAATTGCAATTAAAGTAATGCTACAGTGAATTTTGTGCATTATATTCATGTCAATTAAACACATTTGAGTCATTTTCTCCTGTTTTACCGATTCGTGGCATACTGCATTTTTCATACCTGGAAACATCAATATTTAATAATTATAATTTATCATTTTATTTCATTTTCTCCTGTTTTACAGTTTATGGCATTTTGCATTTTTCACACTTTGAGACATCAATGTTTAATAATTATAATTTAGAATACTCATTTATCTAAAATAATTGAATTATACAATTTTAAGTTTAATATTGTTATTATTTTATTTATAATAATATGCCATTTATTTAATGTTATATAATTTATACTTACTTTAATTGAGCAAGGAATAAACTGATAAAAAGTGACAGTAGACATTTATAAAATCTTTCTATTTCAAATAAATGCTGTTGTTTTGAACTTTCTAGTTATCAAAAAATCCTGAAAAAAAAAAAAATCATTGTTTCAGTAAATACTTTATGCAGTACAACGATTTTCTACATTGATAAAGAAATATTTCTTGAGCAGCAAATCAGCATATTAAAATGATTTCTGAAGGATCATGGTGACACTGAAGACTGGAGTAACGGCTGCTAAAAATTCAAGTTTGCCATCACAGGAATAAACCAAATTTTAAAGTATATTTACACAGAAAACATTTATTTTAAATTGTAATAATATTTTCTTTTGTAGGCAGGTGTAGGCAGAAAACTCTTTGTATGTTATGCATACCTGGCTAATAAATGTTGATTATTATTTTGCATCACAATAAACACAATATCACAATAAACTAGACAGCCTTATAACTGAAACTGTAACAAATAAAATGTGTATACCATGTTTTATAACATGCATCTGACAAACATACACACACATTCATACGGTTTACTCAGGCCCACACCCCCTTTCACTCTCCAACACACAACGCAGGTCTTCCTACTATTGTCAGGACTAAGACCACAAGTGCCGCTCATTACTCTGGGCCGATTGTGGACATTTCCGGGACAAATTATAAAAAGCAACAGCAGAAATCCACACGCCCTGCCATCAGCGGCCGGGCACCTCAAGCCGGCAGGGGTACTGAGGGAGTCACCTGCAGGAATGTCAGTACGGTACGGAAAAAAAGACAGAAATGGAAAGATGGAAGCGCAGCGGCGGATTAAAAAAGAAGCGTGCCTGCCAGTCACAGTGTTTACTTTTGTTCTGATCTCCCTGACAGCAGCTGAACCTTTCGGCTTCTCTCTGAAGTCACTCTGCTTGTGTTCGCACTCTTTCTCTTTTTGACCGGTAAACACAAGCCAGTGAATTCAGGCCTTGTCAAACACTGTTCTAAGAACAGCCAGGGGTTCCCCGCCAGTTCTGCTAGATTACAGAAGAGCAGGGGAGGTCAGAGCTGACTGATGGGTGACTGGAGTGACAGATGAAGAGATGGATGAGGAGGGGAAGGGAGATTCGTGGTGCTTTCCTCCTCACGCAGCCTCACTCGTTTAGGCTGTAATGAGGCGTACGACAGGCCGTAGGATGTCTCTTTGTCTACCCCTCCTTACACTCCTCTCATCTATCTCATTCTCTTTCTGTCTCCCCCTCTCTCTCTCTGGAATGCTTCAATCAGAGACACAGCCTTACTGGACACCCCTGCAGGCCCTGCGATGAGGGGACATTGTCATGAGCAGTGTTGGGTAAGTTACTTTCAAAAAGTAATTAATTACAGTTACTAATTACTTTATCAATATTGCATTTAAATTACTTTACTAATTACTCTGTCTGAAAAGTAACTTAGTTACTCAATAAGTAACTTAATTATTCAAATCGCTAATTAGGCTACATCTTAAAATCCCTATAAACTTGAATAGAAATTAAACTCTTTATTCTTTCAATTCGAGTCAAACATAGAATAGTTTAGCCTTTTAGCTTTAAAACAACTGTAATACTTAAAAATTTTTAGGAAAAAAAATGTAACCACCTTTGGTTAACAAATAGAAATACTCAGCAAAATATCTGAAAAACAAAACAATATATTTCAGTTTGGCAAGATGTTCAGGAAAAGCCCAACTAGTAAAATCTGTACAGGTTTATGTCAAAATAACACGTTAACTAATGTAGGAAAGAATAAATTACAGAAATGATCTTCTCTGCTGAATAATGTCAGATCGCGCTGTTCTTATGAGGTAAATTCCTCATTTACCTCATAAGGTAAATGAGGTCTTCTTTCAAAAATGATGAATATTAGATGAATCTTGATTTTTTTTTTGTTGTTTTTTTGTTTTTTTTTATCTAAGTGAGGGCGTATGCGCGCAGGTGACTGCATATAATGAGCTCAGACACGGGAAAGACTGTACCTTACTTTAGTTTCATACGGATTGCATAATCAGAAATATTAGTTTTTGATTTGAATTCGTTTATTTAAGTGTCAAGTAGACACTTCAAGCTTTTTAGATTCTATTGATTTTCATCTTATATGTATTTGAGTCAGAGCCGGGCCGGCGCCAGGGCACCTCCATCAGAGGGGCATTTGAATTTCTAGGGGGGTTCGGATGGGAAGCGTGCAATCGGTGATTGCGTGCAGTTTCTGACGCTCGCTAAAGCGTGCAATCGCTTTCTTATGTGAGCTGTTTTATCGGTTTCACTTTCGCTTTCGAAACGATCACGTTCAGCAAGAAGGGGAGAGGATGGAAAGTGGGGGGTACCGTAACTCGGCCCGCGAATGCCCCCCCTCCCCCCCTCGGCGCCAGCCCTGATCTGAGTATTTAAGGTTTCTCTGTGAATCAGGAAAATCTGAAAGTGAACGCACCGGCACGCGGAGGGTTAAAGCCGCTGCATTCAATTTTATCTTTAGACGGTAAATTTAAATTTCAAATTCAATATTGATTTTAGAACTGTTAAAATTATTTACTGTATGTAACGCAAGTACTTTATAAGTAACTGTAATTAAATTACCTAAAAATGAACAGTAATCCCTTACTTTACTTTTTCAGTGGATAAGTAATTTAATTACAGTAAAGCGTTACACCCAACACTGGTCATGAGCCATTGAAATTCAGGTTAGAATATAAGCAAAATAGGTCAATTCACACAGACTTTTCTATGTGTCATAATTAAGCAAATTCACATAAGCAAGATTTATGTTTTACTGAATAAAACCTGTGCATTTGTGGGTATGATTTAAGCTGATTACATTGTGCACTTGGGACCTAAATTTGCTTAACAAAACTAAACATTAATTCTGTAGTTGCAAAACATGAAATAAACCATGAGACTGTAAAACAGTAGAAAATTACTAAAATGTGAGGGAAATAATGCATAATTGTCATAATGTATAACTGTCATAAAAATAATGCACAAAATATACTTTCTTAAAATACAAAATTTATCATTTCTTTTCAATTATGAATATATAATTATATTAATTTACACACATATATATATATATTAACATGTGACCTGGACATGAGATTAACCTGTGTGTATGTGTGTGTGTGTGTGTGTGAGAGAGAGTGAGTGATAACATGTAACGTGTAACGGCCACACCACCTCGGGTGTGCATTACACCATTATATACAGTATACATATATTCTAATTAAGCAATTTCACAAGCTGTTGTACTGAATAACATGAGTTGTATGAAATTGATTTGTACCACAGTCTTATAATTTTGAGTAATTTCAGACAAAATTTGACCAGTTAGTTTACCACTGTACTGTGTAAAAATGTTTGGACTCTCAAATTTGAACTTTTTGAATGATGGATATCATTCAAAAAAATATAAGAAAAGAATATAAGAAAAGAAAACATCTCACAAGCATAAAAAGCCAAAATAAATAGAAACTATGGAGGACACGGCCCAAAATTAAAGATTTTTCATGCATGACATCACAGCTTGTGGGTGGGGCCATGTGCCATTTTAAGTGATTGATGACAGGCATAGTGCAGAACCCTAAAACAAGGTAACCTGCCTGTTTCAGGTGAGCTGTAACCCAGCATGCGTCGAGCCCAGAGGACAGCAGATATGTCAATCCGGCCGTTTTGTCGCCGGCCGCGTGTAACAGATCACAATCAGTGAAGCACTGATAACAGCCATTGTAAAGTTGTGAGGTCTGCTCTTATTTCTCTCTCTCTCCTGGCTCAGTGTCTGTGGTGAGTGGAGGTCGGGCCGTGCTGCACGGGGCAGGCCTGCTGACGGCTGACGGTGGCGTGATGGATTGGTTCCCGTGGAAACAGCCTGCCTGGCCATACATCACCCAGAGCTGAAGCTGCTGCCTGGAGCTACATGGGGGAACGTCCACTTGCCATACTCTCACTAACCCCTCTCACATCGATATAGTCTTTAAACTATATTATTAAACATTATTATTTTTAAACTACCCAGGGAAACCCTTCTGTTTGAATTTTGTGCCCAATTTCTTATTTGTCTTGTTGGGTGAGTGTGTATTTTTGTGACAGCGGAAGGGGGTCGGCTGCTGCGTGGAGGTCTGTCTGGCCTGTTTTTGGAAGGATAAGGGGAAAGCAGCTTCCTGTCCCTTGTAGGGGGGATGATTTCAGAAGCAGGGGGGTTTAAGCCAGATGTGAGACCTGGTTTAAAGGTCACGGCGTTGCAAAGCTCTCCTTCCTGCAGTCACACACACACGCTGTTATTTTCTGCATCTCAAGCATCTTTCTGTCAACAGAGCATCTCTGTCAGCCTGTGTTTTGGAGTCTCCCTCCCAGCTTCCTGAAGAGGTGTAGACAGAGCTGATGAGCCTGGTGTTGTTTTTACAATCCAGGCTCGTTGGAAAAAACCGTGCCTGTGGTGACATTTCTGTGAAATGATATTACATTGCTTCTTGCACATTTGAAAATGAATTATTTGCAACACTTTCAAAATGAATAGTCCAGTGAGTGGTCCTAAATGCATGTCAGTTTTATTTGAAACAGAAAAACAAGAATTTGGCAACATTTTATTATGTTGGTTGTTGAACATATCACAGCAGTTTTTAAATTAAATGTCCAGTGAATTGCAATAAAAGGATAATGCTGTATCGCATTTGAAAATATTGTACCATTTACACTAAGCCCTACCATAAACTTAACCAATAATGTTAACAAAACCTCATGTATCACAGGATTTAAACCTAAGCACTCTACGTTGTACCAGGGGGGCTACCGAGCACGTTTACTACATCAGAAAAGCCATATATATGGAGCTGATTATATGTAATTTGAAGAAAATGTGTTACTCTACAAATCATGCACTATGGTAAACGTATTTTGAGGTCATAACGTAGCATTATACAAGGAACCATGCAAAAAAAGTCCTTATTAATTGATTATCTGCCTCTGTTATCATTATTTGTGTGAAAAGTCACTGGTGTTTTACTGCCACTAGTGGTAATTTCAGCTGGAAACTGCAGTGAATTGTATTTATAGGTACCTTTTTGGAGTTGAGCCTAGGTTGTGTTTTTCAGGTTGAAGACATTGCTGATGGAAGCTGGAGAGCGATGTAGGTGTGGGGGTTGGGGAGTATGAACTTTTTTTATTTTGCACATCTCATTCTACACTGACTTCGTCAGGAATCACAATGTTAGTTGTGGGTTGAGTGAGCATTCAGACGCAAATCTGTACATCTCTTGCATGAGCTGGTCTTTTTATTTATAGCTTAGTGCAAATGAGTGAAGTGAGAAGCAGAAAAGGAAGGAAGGGGAGCAAACTAAAGGGACCTGGAGAAGAGTATAAGATAGATGAAATGCACTTGTGCGGGCCCGTTTGCTTCTGCGCTCAATTACGGAGTGTTTAGAGCGAGGCTAATCTGCCTACACAGCTTGAGCGTGGCACTTAACAGACGACTCCTCGTTGAGGGTGTCCAAACAAATCAGAGGTGTGGGAACAAAACAAAGAGCCAACAGAGTGGCAGAGCCCCATTTCACACCTCATTTGAGAAACAAATTGAATGAATCTTACCAGATTCACTGTTGGATCAAGGAACTTTTGATTGAGTCAAGTACTCCTTCCCTCCACCTACACTAATCTATAATCTAACTCATTCCTGAATCTGTGCTAAATGACCTATTCTAACCAGGATGAAAAGACTGAGCAAGAGAACAAGAGAGAAAGAAAAAGCACCAACACCATCAAATTTATGGTATTCTTCCTGTGAATTCAGGTCACAAAAATTTCCTGCATTTGTCCGTGAGGATCTCAGCACCATATATCACATGGACCTTTTATGAATTTATTTACCCAGCCAGAGCTCTCCGTGCACCCGCATTTCCTCTGCTTTTTTTCTGCATCTCTCAGGAAGCGGCTATGTGATGGCCACATAAATCCCGGGTCCTTTTAGAGCATTTTTACTAATTAACATCCCACTATTCATGGACACTTATACCATGATGCATTAAATAGGAAATAAGGCAGTAACTTACAAGCTCTCATTTACAATTCAACATCAAAACAGGCGAAAACAAACTCTCACAGTAAATTTAACCCAAGTAGGCACATAATCAAACATCAATCCTTCTAAATCTATTTAAAAACACACTAATATTCTTCATGCATTTTTAATGTTTCTTCTCCTCAACAGTTCATGACTTTGACCTCAATATTACAAAACACAAACTCTGTATGTGTTTGATCTATTGCACTTGTTATAATATATGATGGATGTAATTGTTTTGTATTTTCGTAAAGGTTTATTATGCAGTAACAACTATGAGCAAGCCAGTTCTAGTCAATTGACTGTCTGTATATATTTATATACACTATATTGCCAAAAGTATTGGGTCGCCCCCTTCTAATGAACAGGTTTGACTACTTTAGTAATTTCTATGAGAACAAATCTTAATGTTAAAGCATATAATGGTATTCTAGGAAATTGTGTGCTTCTAATATTATATCAACAGTTTGGACAGGACCCTTTTCTATTCTAGCATGAAAATGCCTCTGTGTATAAGGCAAGGTTCAAAAAGAATATTATTGATTATTGATCAAGTCCTAATCCCAGTTTAACACCTCTGGTGTGACTATAAATGCAGACCTTGAGCCAAAAACTTATTATCAAACACCAATGACTTGTACATATGGGTACAGTCATTTTAGACACTTCCAAAACTGTTGCAACCGAGACGGAAATACAATTTTTAAATACATGAATTATGTTCCCATCGTTGTTGCCACAGATTTGGAAGTGCATTTTTCTGTTCTAAAGAAGGGGGTGTCCCAATACTTTTGTCTATATAGTGCATGTACAAGTCATTGGTGTTTGGTGATGAGTTTTTGGCTCAAGGTCTGCATTTACAGTCACACCAGAGGTGTTAAACTGGGATTAGGACTTGGTTTTATGCAGACCAGTCACACTGACTGAATCAATCATTTTCTTTTTGAACGTGTATACACAGGGCGTGTCATGTTAGAATAGAAAGGTCCTGTGCATGTTATATAAAAATTAGAAGCACAGAATTTCCCTAGAATATCATTATATGCTTTAACATTAAGACTGTACTCATAATAAAGTAGTCAAATATTCATTAGAAAGGGGCGTTTAATACTTTTTGGCAATATAGTGTATATATATTTGTGTATATATATATATATATATACACTGCTCAAAAAATTAAAGGAACACTTTTTAATCAGAGTATAGCATCAAGTCAATTAAAATTCTGGGATATTGATCTGGTCAGTTAAGTAGCAGAGGGGGTTGTTAATCAGTTTCAGCTGCTTTGGTGTTAATGAAATTAACAACAGGAGCACTAGATGCGAAACAATGAAACGACCCCCAAAACAGGAATGGTTTTACAAGTAGAGGCCACTGACATTTTTCCCTACTCATCTTTTCTGACTGTTTTTCACTAGTTTTGCATTTGGCTAGGGTCACTGTCACTACTGGTATCATGAGGCGACACCTGGACCCAACAGAGGTTGCACAGCAGTCCAACTCCTCCAGGATGGCACATCAATACGTGCCATTGCCAGAAGGTTTTCTGTGTCTCTCAGCACAGTCTCAAGAGCATGGAAGAGATTCCAGGAGACAGGCAGTTACTCTAGGAGAGCTAGACAGGGCCGTAGAAGGTCCTTATCCCATCAGCAGGAACGGTATCTGCTCCTTTGTGCAAGGAGGAACAGGATGAGCACTGCCAGAGCACTACAAAATGACCTCCAGCAGGCTGCTGGTGTGAATGTCTCTGACCAAACAGCCAGAAACAGACTTCATGAGGGTGGCCTGAGGGCCTGACGCCCTCTAGTGGGCCCTGTGCTCACTGCCCGGCATCGTGGAGCTTGATTGGCATTTGCCATTGAACACCAGAATTGGTAGGTCCGCCACTGGCACCCTGTGCTTTTCACAGATGAGAGCAGGTTCACCCTGAGCACATGTGACAGAAGTGAAAGGGTCTGGAGAAGCCGTGGAGAATGTTATGCTGCCTGTAACATCGTTTAGCATGACCGGTTTGGTGGTGGGTCAGTGGTGGTCTGGGGAGGCATATCCACGGAGGGACGCACAAACCTCTACAGGCTAGACAATGGCACCCTGACTGACATTAGGTATCGGGATGAAATCCTTGGACCCATTGTCAGACCCTACGCTGGTGCAGTGGGTCCTGGGTTGCTCCTGGTGGCCTCATGTGGCAAGAGTATGCAGGCAGTTCCTGGAGGATAAAGGAATTGATACCATTGAATGGCTACCACGCTCGCCTAACCTAAATCCAATAGAACACCTCTGGGACATTATGTTTCGGTCCATCTGACGGCGCCAGATTGCACCTTAGACTGTCCAGGAGCTCAGTGATGCCCTGGGTCCAGATCTGGGAGAAAATACCCCAGACTCCGTCGTCTCATTAGGAGCATGCACCGATGTTGACAGGCATGCACACAAGCACGTGGGGTCCATACAAACTACTGAGTAACATTTTGAGTTGCTGCAATGAAATTTCAGCAAAATGGACTAGCCTGCTGCATCATTTTTTCACTTTGATTTTTGGGGTGTCTTTTAATTCAGTTGATTGATAATTTTCATTTATCTTGGCATCCTTTCATTCCTAACACATTACCCAGTCCATATCAGTATAGATATCCAGCATGATATTTTTCCCCATTGAGATCTGATGTGTTTTCAAAGTGTTCCTTTAATTTTTTTGAGCAGTGTATATATATATATATATATTATGTGATTTATTCCTATGATGGCAAAGCTTTTCTTTTTTTTATGCTGAAACATTTTTTTAATCAATTGTAAATACAGTTGTGCAGCTTTATATTCTGTGTTTTTGATTATTTAATGAATAGAAAGTTCAAAAGAACAATGTTTATTTGGAAATGAAATCTTTTGTAACCTTATAAATCTCTTTACTGTCACTTTTAAACAATTTAATGCATCCTTGAATAAAAGTAATAATTTATTTCAAAACAAAATTCTTAAATCTATCAAATGGCTTTGGAAGACTTGGAGTAAGTCGTATAGACTAATTTTAGGATGCTTTTCCATCTTTTCTTTTTTTTTTTTTTTTTAATCATTGACAGTCCATTGAACTGTCATTGCATGGAAAAGACTTTTGTGAAAATCCTTTAAAAATTATTTTTTGTGTGTGTTTCAACAGTCAAACTAACAGCTTAAATATTTAGATCAACATGAGGGTAAGTAAACAACAGCAGAATTTAATTTGCTGAACTATCCCTTTAAGACGCTGTACACATCAATACAGTGGTTGATCTCACCTTGTGAGTGTCGATTATTCATCTAACACCTTTATAACCCACAGGCAGATTGAATGAAGGTGGTTCCAAGCTGCAAGTTTATACCAAATGTGTGCACATTCTCCATAATGGCTGTGCAGTTGCATATGGCATGCTGTGACAGAAAGATAGCTGCCTCTTTCTCTCCATGTAAACCTCTAGATATTCATTCAGGTTGCTCCGAAGACTCTCATCTGCTATTTCGAGTGTAATCTCGGTATTCATGCACATGCACAGCCCTGCGCTCGGCAAATAGTCATCTCCTCACATACGCACGGACATGCGGACGGGTCACGGGAAGATGTGTGGAGCGGGCCGAGCACCGACGCTGTAAACATTTCATTGTAATGGAATTTGTAATTTGATGATGTAGTAATGTAGAGGTCAGGGAACGAGAGCTTCAATAAAACAGCACACGCTGAGGCCGTCTCTCTCTCTCTCTCTGCTACATCCGTGGATGTTTATCCTCCGCGTTTCAGTCCTCGTTGCTCTCATTATTGTAAAAATGACTATGCAGATGTAAATCTCACCTCTAATTGTTTTCATCCTCAAAAATCTCAGCCGCCAACCTTAAACGATAAGACGAGGAGTGCGGGTGATCAGGGACATCCAGAAATGAGCAGTCAGGGGCCGTTAAATATGGCCCTGCCCCCAGAGCCACCTCTCTATCGCAGTGTGAGACCATTAACAGCACGGAGCACAGCCCTAAATCAGCAGCAATCAGAGCGCTGCTGGTCTGGACTCCTCATTACACACACACACACACACACACACATACAGCCATTGTCTGACCATGCTGTGCCCCAGACACACTCATCTGTCATGTGGGAGGAAACACAGATAAGGAGATCTGAGAGGAGTGAATGTGAGCAGCAGACCTTATTAATACGCACAAGTGCGGGGTCGATAAAAGCCATGTCCACAGCTATCAGGGGCCCTTTACGGCTTAGAAAGGGCTCTGTGAGCCAACCGTCATCTGTCAATTTAGTGTGTTATTCCACATTCTAATGATAGAAGCTGCTCTGGGAGAGGAAATGCTGTGGTTTAGTGGTCTTCATGTGGAAGGAAACAGCCATGTTGTGACAGGACCACCCTTCATCTCTCCTGTCCCGTATCTCTCTCTCTCTGTCTTTCTCTCTCAGCATACACCTTTCAGAACACGCTGCTGACCTGTGACCCCTCTTCCTGGCTGGACTCAAATCGTAAACAGATGAGCTGTCTGCCAGGCTCTGCTCTGCTGAGTTTGTTCTATCCTTTCGGCATTAAGTGGCCGAAAGATGGCTGTCAGTCAATCAAAAGGCCAATCAGAGAGAAATATACCTTGATTATGATAGAATTTGAATTATGATAGACTAAGTATATTGTATATTTTAAAATTAAATTTAGAATAATATTTTAAAGCTGAATTTAAAATTATTTACAAGCGGGTTTCCGGTACACTCACCCAGTCTGCCACTGGTCGAACAGAGAGTTTGTCCTGCCTCAGACAATCTTTTTTTTTTAATACAAAAAACAAATATATATATATATATATATATATTTGAATTTATTAAGGGAAAGCCCCTTGAGATGCTTCATCTCATTTTCAAGGAGGACCCAATAGCACATACATAAAACAATACAAGATATAACACAAGTAATGTACAAAAAAAAAAAAACACTTGAACAGACAAACAACAGCTCACTCCCCTATTCACCCACCCACAGTCTACAACTATAAACAAAAGCATGTACATGCAAGAAAACATACATTTTAATACAAGCATGAAAAAAAAAAATACAAACACCCTAAAAGAAAAAAAAACAAAAAAACAATAACAATAAAAATAGTATTAATAATAATAATAGTAATAATAATAAATAATAAATATAAATAATTTATAAAAAAAATAGTATAAGATTAATAGAAAAATAAGACAGAAGTTGATATAACCTAAAACAATTCTCAACCCAAAATTAAAAACATAAGCAGGTTATTTTCAAATAAGATAGTAAATTAGTCCTAAAGAGACGGAAAGATGTAATTGATCTAAGAAAAGAAGGGAGATTGTTCCAGTCAGATGGAGCTTTATATCGAAAAGACCTTAGACCGACTTCAGTGAAAATTCTAGGAACAAGAAAATACTGCATATGTCGAAGGGAGTAAGTAGATGAAGATGGAACCAAAAACTGTTTTAAGAAGGACAATTAAAATAAATACATTTGAAGAGAAACTGAAACCAGTGATATTGCCTTCTGGATTTAGGTTGAAGCCAATCGAGAGCTTCATACAACATACAACGATGAGTTCTATAAGGACATCTTAAAACAAACCTACATAAAGAATTATGAAGAATATTTAAAGGTTTTAAATTGGTATCAGAAGTATGTTGATAAATAATATCTGCGTAGTCAATAATATTAAGAATTAATTGGGAGATTAATCTTTTCCTTACTTGAAATGAAAAGCAATTAATTGAACGATATAGAGAACTTGGACACCCATATGATTTTTTAATAATACAATCAATGTGATGCTTAAAAGACAATTCAGGATCGAGCCAAAGACCAAGATATTTAAATAGGATATATATATATATATATATATATATATATATATATATATAATTCCATGACTTTTTCAAGGCTGGAAATGAAAAGTAAGACACTGAGGGGGGAATTTTCAGCATTTTCTTACTGAATAAGGATTAAAAATCATATATTATCTATTTATTTATTTATTTAGGGTTTTTTTATTACATTATTTATTTTTTACATTTTTTTTATTACATTTTTTTATTATTATTTTAAAATCTATAAAATAACATAACATATTTTTAAAAAAATATGGAAATCAAATTTGAGACATTGAGAGGGATATGTCTCCCCCAGTATTCAAATTAGTACTCAATCAATATGGTTTTAGATTGACAGATCCTTCTGTTTACATTAAGGTGATGAATTGGAATTGGTGTGAATTCATTTCCTGTCTGTAGAGCAAATATTTTCAGACTAAGGCAAGAGAAAGTTTGATTTGGAAATACTGTCACTATCCTTAAATGACATTGTGCCACATTGATAGAAGAATGAGAGAATATATGTGAGGAATCAAGCTAAGCTACACTGCAGATATTAAGCTCCATTTCTCACAATGAAAGCCTGTTGAAAGAGAGTGGCCATGCTACAGGGGTGAAGCTTTAATGCCTGGAAGAATTATTCCTGCTCAATTACAGATCAATATCGCCCAGTTCGTACATACACTGATATTCAATATCTGTATTTGCCTTATAATTTCTGCATCTGTTTTTTCCTCCAACGTCCTCTGTTCTAAAGGTACCAGCACTTAAGGCGCTGAGCAATTATGGAAATGGAGTTCAGCATCCCAGCATCGCTCCCACTCAGAACAGACGAGGCGGCAGCGGCTTGACGGCTAATCGATGAGCGCTCTCCTAAGAGCAGCATTGTGACCTCTGACCTCTGTAAGCCCGGCGTCTGACAGCTGACAAAAGGAGAGCTTTATTTGACTGAATTAGAAAATTGCATCATTCCATTTCGCCTCATGGGCAGAGAAAAAGAAAAAGACAAAGAGAGAAGCGGGAGGTGCAGGCAATGATTGTCAGTTCAAAAACAAATACAAACAAAGCAGAAATCAGGACACGAGAGACAGGAAGTTATGTAAGCGCTGGTACTGCGGTTTTGGATAACTGCCTTCCTCTAAACTCTATACATTAATTTAGCTGTTTTTATCAGTTTTCAGCGGCATCATCTTGCTCACAGTCACTTACAGTAAACATTCAACTTGTAATCTGCTCAGGAGATAAAACTCAACCTGTCAGAACAGAAGAATGAGGTAATTGGGTGGTATACAGGCCAGCTGTTCAGCTTTTTTCCCCCACTAGAGCCAAACAACAAACAGTAATAAGTGCCAGATTAGCCCTCTGTGGCTTCTAAAGCCAAGCCTTTATACCTCATCTTTAAAGCAGTTCACCCAAAAATGATCATTCTGCCATTTAACCACTGCATAATGACATTGGTTTTTGTTTGTTTCTCTCACAAAGCTATCATATGGCTGTAGAAGACTTAATAAGTGCCATCGACCATATTTATGGTGCGTTTTGGTCCCTTTATGAGTTTGACATCACATTATGTCTTTGTATAGGAAAGAGAAGCCATTCTGCTAAATACGTGTTTTGTGCTCCACAGATACAAGAAATCATTGTCCGAGTGACATAAGGGTGAATATGGTAGATGATGACAGAATTTCCACTTTCCAGAAATGCTTCTTAAGCAGCAAATCAGAATTAGAATTTCTTGTGACACTGAAGACTGGAGTAATAGCTGCTGAAAATTCAGATGTTCTATCTGAAACTATTTCAGTCATGAAACTCAGCTCGTTGGTTTACTTAAAGCCGATTGCTTCATCCAATCTTTTGTTTGTTTCTATCTACATAACCTATTTATTCCTGACTGTATCAAATCAGATCATTGTAGCGCGCCATGGGATTTCACTAACCCTCCACCTTCCCCAGCACCACCTGCCTAGATCTGCTCAGGGGTTCTCCCCATTTTCCTTGCAGCAGTCTGAATTCAAGTCACTGTTTCATGTGCATTTCAGATGTATCTTTACTCTTTCAGCAGCAGCAGCAGCATAGAAGATCTAGTCTGCCAAGATCAAGCCTATGTACATTCAATTCCTTATTAATAGATGCGGCTAAAATTCATTCCAAGACTTGCCATGATTGAACTGTTCTATTCAAAGGAATAAATTATATTTTAAAATATATTCATATAGAAAATGTTTATTTTAAATTATAATAACATTTCACAATATTACTGTTTTTACTGTATTTTTATTAAATAAAAGCAGCCTTGGTGAGTGTAAGAGACTTCTTAAAAAAAACAATGTCTTATTGACTCGGTTTAAATGCACTGACTGTAAGCTGAATATAACAGATATAGTAACACTACTGGTGATGGAGAGAGTCTAGGTGAAGGTCAAAGAGAGAGAATGGGGCTCTTAAAGCTGGATTAAAGTCTGCCATCCTCTAATTGAGTTGAAGCAATTAATGAATGTGAATAATCTTTCCTGACAATAGCGTGATATATGTGCAAATTGAAATGTAACGGAGATGTTTGTTGTTTTTGGGTGCTGGTGCCGTGCTGTCAGGGCTCAGGGTGGAGGGGAGTGCTAAAACAACAATGCACACCACAGCAGGAGGCTGTAGTTTACTTCCTGTGCAGTGCACACTGGGAAGTATCAAATGCACCGACACAACTATCCTAAACAAAACAACACTCCCTATAATTCTTAAACATCTGTGACTGACAGCTGTGCTGTAGCATACAGACTGAGTAAAAATAGCTTACCTCAAAATGACATGTGTGCAAATCTGGCCATGTTGTGTTTTCATATGAGGTGGAGGCATCCTAATTTGCACCTAGTAAAGAGGGGGCATATTTTCTCTGCTTTCCGCTGTTTCTCGCTTTCACTCACCCTTTCTCTTAGCTCTAAAATCTCCTGCACAGAATGCCCTAAATAGTTGACGCACTGCCTCTGGAGAACTGGGACATAATTCATTTGGGTCAGTGTGGCTCTCACATCCCCTTCACAAACATCTGAACAAAAGCAGACAGAAACACGAGCAGGCATGGAGTCAGATTTAGGCTTCATGAAGAAAGAACAAGAGATAGACAGTGGATTTTCGCTTGGCTGAAGAGAAAGACAGAGAGCAACAGGGTTTCTACAGCTGTGTTTCAAAACCTAGTGAGGTACTCTACAGCTTACTGCTTACATAGGCAGCTGACTTCTATGGTTGCATCTTAATTGAGTGATTGATTTGGAACACATAAATATGCATAACACACATTTTGAATAGAGTAGTAATTATTTATTTCATTTTTTAAATCATTTTAAAAATTCATTTTTATTAATTAATTTTGGAATTTATAAATATATTTTTTTATAAACTTTTTTTAAAATATGTGAATGTGAGCCAGATTCGTCCACTAACAAATGTTATTTCTGATTTCAAATGTCATGATTGTGACTATATTTCTTAGATTAAACTTTTCACAATTAAATGTTTTATTGTTTACAAACAGGCTTTCAATATTAATTTATAATATATCTTATTGAGTTCATTTAAAAGTATATATTATATACACTACCATTCCAAAGTTGTAAGATTTTTTTATCTTTTTTAAAGAAGTGTTTTATGCTCACAGAGGCTGCATTGTATCAAAATACAGAAAAACAGTAATATTTTGAAAAAAATATTTACGATAATTGTTTTCCATTTATATATTTTTAAATGTAATTTATTTCACTGCAAAACTAAATTTTCTTATTTTAACTATTGTTTTTTTTAACTTTGTAAAAGTTTTGATCAATTACTAAATTCATTTCTTTCAAAACAAAAATAATACTGACCACAAATGTTGGGAACAGTAGTTATTATTATTTTAATATAATTTATTTATATATAATATATGGTATTTATTTGTTAATTGAGCTCATCACAATGCATTCTGGAACTGCCTTCTCCACAAAAGTTAGAATTTGTGCAAACTGAGGTGACTTACAAGGCAGCATCAATTGCATACTTTGTGGAACCAACAACCTGCGATGAAAATGATACCAACAGAGGCAGCTCACTAGGTTTTGAAACAGACCTTGGTTGTGTGCTTTTAAAAAGCGCATATAAAAAGGACACACTCCTCCAAACTCTTCTGCAGTGTATCCCTAAAAAGAGGTACCATAGACAGAAGGTCAGGTGAGCTCTGAGGGAAGGTGAGAAACCAGCTCTGAATGCACCCAGAGCTGAACGAACATGTCCATCTATTTTTCATCCTCTGACCCTTTTGTGGTTCAGAATATCCTTCACAGCCCTTTCGCTCGCTCTCTCTCTCTCTCTCTCTCGCTCTCTCTCTCTCTTTTTCTTCATCCAGCACTCACAGAGCTGTAACCTGAGCCATCCATTTACCCTGCCAGGGGCCACAGCTCTCTCTCTCTCTCATTGTGTGTTTCTAAGTGTATGTGAACACTGAATGATAACGTGAGCACTTGTGCGTAGAAGTGGACCCTGACATCACTTTCACGCAGGACTTCAAGGCAACCCGGAAAGCATTCAAGCTATTAATACGGACAAGATTAGCATTTTTATTTCTACATGCACATTAATAATAGAGATGTGCATTACATCTCTGGCACTACATCATTCACGTACCAAGAGCATGCACTACACTTACCAAAACACATAAGTCAGCAGGTAAAACGTATTTGTAATTCATACAGTGCTAACTCCCAGACCGGGGTGGCGTGGACAAATGCAGAAACAGAGAGGCTGAGGTGCATCTTTCTGAGAGTGAGCGGTCTTCTTTCCTCAGCAATCACTAAAACACTGAAATCTAATTACGCATTGGAGGATGAAACAGATGAGAAATGAGAGACTCCTCCATCAGCTTCTGCTAGACAGATGTGTGTGTCTGTGTGTGTTTGTGTACACTTTCGTTCCCAACCCCCAGTTGTGCAAAATTAAGCAAAAGTGTCAGACTTTTTCCAGCATATGTTGTGGGCTTCTTAATTAGCTTAACCATCATGTCTCCAGCGGTCAACCAGCTTCATGAGAAGAGCCTTCCCAGTTATAAAAATATGTTCTAAGAACATTTTGCTAACATTCCATTTATGTTATAAAAACGTTATCTGAATGTTCTCAGAATGCTCAAAACATTGCTTTTTAAATGTTTACAAGACATTTTTCTTGGTTATGTTAACATTAGAGATGTGAATGTTCTCTCAACAATCTGAAACAAGTAGCAAGTAGTAATATTAAAAAAAAAACATCCAACTAAAATGTTTCAGAAAAAAATGTGCTATGAACAACTATGAAGAACTTTTGTTCATAACTTTGCCAGAACAGTAGCCATAAGTTCTGAGAACATTCCCTGTTAACAGGGATGCTGGTTGACCAACATGTTTTGGACCAGCATGAAAGTTTATATTGGTCTAGACTGTTTCACATTCAGCAGGGCAAAAAATCTGTCTAAAAAATCTGAAATGATCTTGTGCACTCCTAGCCGTAAGTGGCTAATTCAGTGCAGATTGTATTACAATAGCATTAGCGCCATAAAATGTGTTGATTGTGCACGTACGTGCGCTTGAGCACATAAAGAGAGAGAAAGAGCGAGAGCGTGTGTATAAAGAGAGCTGGTGTCCGCTACAAGATGAAAGCCCATTGACGTTTTAAAGCAGCTTCGACCTCTGCCTGCATCTGGCTGTCAATCATAGTTACCCACAGTCCCCTGAGGCAGTTTTGCCCAGCCCCAGGAAAAAAAAAAAAAAAAGAGGGTGAAAGAGAGAGAGAAAGAAAGAAACATCAGGAACATAACAGGGAGGGAGCTCCAGGCCAGCTCAGTGAAGCCACCAACACCTTAGGGCTGCATAATCATCCGCTACTCAGCAACTCTGCTGGCACCCCAACACACATTCACTGTGCACTACAGTTCCCACAATCCTCTGCCCTAAGGCCCAAATATACAGGATGTCAATCAAACTGTTGATTACTGATGGTGTTCTTTGAGATACGACAATCCAATGGTTGCACTCGTCTTCTCTGCACTTGTGTTTGTAAAGGCTGCTAATCGAAACCCTGATGTACAGCACATTGATGGAGAAAGATAATGATTAGTGTTAGTGATAGACCTCTCGGCCACCTTACTGACCTATACAGATACTGCAACTCCTGTCTTTATTGCCAAATCTAAAGTAACTGTTAATGATTTTTAAGATCTGTATTACCAAATAGTGAACAACTGCAAAAAACAAACGTTTAAAAGGATGGTTCACCAAAAAATGGATTTAGCAGAATGTCCCTGCTACTCTTTTCAATATAATGCCATTTAAAAGTAATGTCACTAGTCTATACATAATGTATGGTATATACTGGTATATATTTAATTTATTTATTTTAATTAATTAATTTTTTTTTTTTTTTTTGAGCATTAGAAAAGGCTATAATGTGATTAATTTATTCACACAAGCTATCGTATTGCTTCGGCAGACTTGGAATATAGCGCATGAGTCATATGGACCATAATAATACTTCTATGATGCTCGAAAACGTCAGTTCCCAGACTGCCAGGATGCCAAACATCCTCTGTTAAGTTCCACAGAAGCAAAAAAGTTGCATGCGGGTGAGTAAAGGTCTTTGCACACAGAGTCTGAAATTTCAGACTCAGTGTGCAAGGACCTTTAATGATGGCAGAACTTTTTTCTTGGGTGAACTGTTCCTGTAATGGCTCCCAATGTAGATTGAATTGACAGGGCATGGCATAGAGTTCAGACAGATATTTTTATTGGGCAGAGCTAGTGTAGGGTCTAGCAATTAGAGGAGTAGACATAAGGCGTAATGTAGTCAGTCTCAGACAGTACAAACAAGATTAATTTCCAGGTGGGCACAGTGTAAGGCACACACACATACACACACAACCAACACACTGGGGTCCAGCAGCAAAAAGCACGTTCAGTGGTAAAAACATATTTGAGCAGTGTCAGCCAATGAAAAGACTCGGTATTCTGCGTGATACTAATGAAACACACACGTACACACGAACTAAATCTGATCTGGACAGACATACAAAGTCCTCCATTGAATACATTTGCTCTGAGAGCTCTAAACATCTCACCCTCATGGTAGCAACACGGGAGGTGTTCTTGAACAAGTTCTTGGATCTTAAAAATTGACTCAATTTAAGTTCTTAATGCATTTTTCACCATCAAACCAATTTCAGATTTAAAATCAAGCCCTATAGTGTTCATTTGCATCACATTTTGTAGATAAAATGGGTTGCAAATGCCACTTCACATTGATTTAACATAATACATTCCATAGTCTTTACCTGAATTGAATGAGAATGTATAGAAAAGTATAGACCGAAGATAACACGACTGTGGCGATAAAAATAGAACAAAGAGAAAAAGAGAGAGACAGATGGATGACAGGGGAAATGACAGCGTGTGTGTGTTTAAAAGAAAGGTGATCTTCATGTGGAGTGAGGGAATAGGGCGGGAGCTAAGAGAAGGGGTATAAAGAGGCACATCTGTGCTTAACTTGCTCCAGGGCAAGTCTGTTCCCTCTGACACCTTCTAAACACACACACATACTCGTGTTCACACACCTCCAATGTTATGAGTTTCAGTAATGGGGGCACTTTTTTTTACAATAAACTATAATTAGTGAACAACGAGTGCTTAACGGTTACAAAATATCTTCCTTTCTCTCCTTCAATCTTATTTTTAAGACTCACACCACAATATCCATGGTGCATGTAAAAAAAAACTATGTACTGTGTAAAGTATAATATTTGTTTCTAAGAAAATATAATGAAAATAGGGGAACCCAGGCCTGTCGGTAAACTAAATTAGCATCTAATGCAAATGAGCGGGGTGCTTAATGGTGGAACAGGTGCAGTCAGGGCCCCTAAATGAGATAAATGAATAAAACATCCCTGGGCACGCCTGTGAAAGCTGACACAAAGTCAATGGCATGAATTATTCAGCAGCCAGCCGAGGCTGCGCGCTGCTGACCTCTCACCACAGGAAGTGCATCCCAAACACAACAAACCACAACAATGGACTTCAGACA
>JAFVLL020019142.1:0-15884 GCA_021397915.2 Tor tambroides
TGCAAAAGATAAAAAATATTCCAGTTTTGGAGGTCATAATGTCAGCCATCAAACACTGAACTGGACTAGATCCAAAAAGCAACAGTCTGAACACAGAGGTCTGAGACACCATTACTGCTTAAGTGGACCAAAAAAGGTTCTGAGTCCTCTTTCAGGAACTGCGATAGTGTGAACACAAAGAAAACTGGGTCCTTTTTCACTTGGTCCACCTCTTGGTCCACTTAAAGGGGTCTGGGTTCGGTTCTTTTAAAGAGGACTCAAGTGTGAAAACACCCTTAGACGCCAGACCACTGACTCGTCAAACCTGCTTTCCTGTAGTCCGTTTTCTTCTGACTTTATTTTGTAGTAAGTAACGAATATGCTTCTGTGAAATGTATTGGAGTAAAAGTATACATTTTAATTAGGAAATGTAGTGGAGTAAAAGTGAAAGTTGGCTGAAATATAAAAACTCAAGTACAGATACTCTCAAAAATACTTAATACAAAGTTACTTCGTTACAATACACCACTGCATAGATGACTCTTGCCAACACAACGCACATGAGTGAGTGTTCACTAGAGTACCACAACACGTGTTTCGATAATATTTTTGGAAATATAGTAAATTATGTTTTTTGTGCAAAAATACACTCATGTCACTTAATGAAATTGGATTACTTAATGATATACTTAATGACATGGATTACTTAGTGATGTCTTTTCTAGACATTGAATGTGTAAGTTTCATGACTGACTGCAGGAAGCTCTTGGATTTCATCAAAAATATCTTAATTTGTTCCAAAGATGAACGAAGGTCTTACAGGAGTGGAATGATATGTGTCACGGTGCACACACGAGGGAGGACACAGGAACAAGCGGACGAGGACGTGAACTCAAAATTAACAGCCTTTAAATTGACATCAGGGCAAGACAAGGCAGACACACAGGAACACCGGGAGTAACGAGTCAACCAGACGACATAAAACTGAACAGGCATCAACTTAAATACACACGCTAATTACAAACACAGCTGGACAACACTTTACTAATAATCACATGAAACAAGGACAGGAAACAAACCAAATAAGGATACAAGAGGCGAGAACACATTACACACACGACAGAACCCTGACAACATGAGTGTTACCAACAGAATTTTTTTGGGGGGTGAACTAACCTGGTTCCAACAGGATGTCATATGATTCACTTGCATTTGGCCACAAACTATGATAGGCTATAGTTGGCACTTGGCAGTACTATTAACACAGGGGAAGAAAGAGCTTTATTTATTACTCATACAAGGAATTAGTTATGGTACAAACAGAATGTCAGTGACAAGACAATAGAATAAATAGGAAATATAACTATTTTTTTTGAAAGAACACAATATACAAAACAAACAATATATTGTATTTTTTGTGTACAGGTGTGTTATGTACTAATGCAAGGAAATGAAAAATGGGAGGCACTGTGTTAAATAAATAAATGTATAAATAGTGTGCTTTTTTGTGAAGAAAGATATTGTATTATCTGAGAATAAAATTAACTACTTGATTATGTATTTTGAGTATTTTAAATACAAAATACCATCTCACAAAGTATTTAATTACAAATTACATTTGAATTTTTTTTTGTCCAGCAAAATACAAATTACAAAAATACATATTTTGTAATTAAATACATATTTCAAATACATTTAATTAAAATACTGCCCATCTCTGCACATACAGATTTAACTGATTTCTTTCCCAAATTGCACTGACTAATATGAGACATACGGCCCTGATTTCTGCAATGCAGAAAACGGCTGGTTCGTAGAATCCAGTCATAAAAACTGAATTCCTATAATGCGGAATGTCACGGAATAGGCCACATTTTGGATGAATAAATCAAAAGTAGGTCAGTACACTTGAATCAAAACGCGATATGGACTGAATATTAAGTCGCAAAAAGACAATATATGATTCCTGCACGTTCTGCGTGTCTCTGTGGAAACCAGGCGCGGACTGTACAATTCCCGGTGGCCTGGCAGTCCATTTGGCCCATTTTTTAAATTTATTTATTTATTTATTTATTTTTATATATATATATTTTTATTATATAATTGCCTGCCGAATGTATTAACGCGATTATTTCCGAATTCGATAATAAATCTCTAATGAATCGGTTAGTCGTGACTGGCAATCTGTTGGCATGAGAAAGAATTACATCATCCAATGTGTTACGTGCCAGGTTTTTTTTTTTTTTTTTGTTCCCTCCTCCTTTCCTTTGTTATTTGTTCTTTGCTGTCCTTCTAAATGTAGGATTTCGATTGGCTGGTAGAACCAATCATGGATCGTGACCTGCAGGGCCGTCGCTAGGAATTATGGGCCCTGTACACTGAATTTGCTATGGGACCCCTCAAAATCACGTTCAGTGATGATAGATATTACTGAAATCACAACAAATGCAACAAACTTAATGCATTTTTGTCACATAGAAAAGCACTTGACAGTAAATCAGTACCGTTTCTAGGCATAGGCAAGCTAGGCGGTTGCCTAGAGTGCCACCAGCTGGAGGGGGCGCCAATCAGGGCAAGTATTGCCACTAGATTTTAACAGGGTTGTGATCAAGAGTGGCATGGACACCCTGAAATATGATTGCCGCCCCCACTGGATCCCCCAACATCATTGGGCTAGAGTACTGTCATTCTGACGATGCCTGTATGCCATTGGATCAGAGTGCTGTCAATTGCTGCCTCTGATTGTTGCATGCAAAGTTTGCATTTGGATTTGGAGCGCTCAACAATGTCATTAGATCAATGGGTTCGGTCAGTGTTTTGGCAAGGTAAGGCTTTTTTGCCATGCAAGTTCAAAGGCCAATTTAAAATATTGGTACATAAAACGTGCACAAAATCAGTATTTTGTTTTGTAAGGTGTGCGTTTTTGCGCCAATGCATTGTTAAAGTGTGTCGTGTAATATTCCCATATAAAACTTTTACAGCCAATAAAAAATATTGGTGTCGTAAAATTTGCTAATTCACAAGATCAATACATGCTTTATTTCACCTAGGGAGTCAAAATGGCTAGAAACGGCCCTGCAGATATTTTTAATTAAATGTTTCTGTCCCTCCGTTGACAGTTGATAAAATATGCATTACATTTGCAGGCTTTATGGCTGTAAATTTGACAAGCCAGCAGATGGCCCTGTTGTCAATATTCTGAGGTATGTGATGTTGCATGATTGGGTACTTCATTGTGCCATGCCAGGGGTGATGCTGAAGCTGCAGTGCTAGGGGTGAGGAGCAACCATGGTTAAAAATCCTTTGAGACATACTGTCCATATAAAAAGAAAAGACAGAAACACATACACATTTCAAGCTGAATTTAATTACAGATCATTACAAAATGCACTTGTAAATAACCAACCAATTTAAACAAACAGTTAGTTATTAGCTATGGTGGAACTGATCCAGCTAGTGTAGCGGCACACCTCAACATAAACCCCAGGAAAGCCTGGTTGAGCACAGCCTTCACCAAAGGAAACAACTCCTTTCAGTTTCCCTTGGCATACTAAAGGGCCACCAGAATCCCCCTGAGAAAAAAATTGGAAAATGAAAAGGACAAATGTCTGCATTTGTATATAAAATTATAATACATACTGTATAAAGAGGAAGACTAAGTTGATGACATACCTTACATGAGTCTTTCCTTCCCTGCATGAATCCAGCGCAGAACATGTTAATAGTAATTTTTCTACCATACGCAGCCTTACACTGCTCCTTTGAGAGTACAGGCAAATCCAAACACTGCAGGACAGAAGTATGGCCAGCTGGAAAGAGAATATGAACAGCGTTAAAACTTTTCATCTTCCACATATCTAATGGTTATGAAGGCTTATTTCGACCATGCAATAAAAATATTAAAATGCTAATTGCCAGTTTTATCTCACAATTCTGAGTTTATATCACACAATTTAGATTTCTCAGTCATTCAGAAATGCGAGCTATTAACTCACAATTCTGAGAAAAAAAGTCAGAATCCAAATCTTTTTCATCTTAAAGATAGATGTATGGAGTGATTTTCTTGTTGGTAATATTTTGTAAGGAGGCTGACTGAAAAGGCATACTATTTCAAGTCACTATTTCACTATTTCAACATCTAGTGAATGTTTTTAGTAGTTATGTATGTTACATTCGACACCAACACTGTAGCTTGGGTCAAAAAGGAGGCAAAATGAAACGTTTTAAATTAAAGAATATAAAAAATATTTTCATTACTTACGTGTATTAGGTTCAGTTCTGCCCCATCCAGAAACCAAGCACTGCTCCCCTGCAGAAGAGCAGCTGGTTGCAAGAGGGATTGGTTTCACATAATTGTTGAAGGTGGCAGGATTTCTCAGCTTGATCAGCATGATATCATTGTTATGAGTCTGATCATTATACGGTGGGTAAGGAATTATTTTCTCCACCTTGATCTGCTGCTCTGTGCTTTCAGTACCACTCAATTTGTGCTTTCCCAGGTGGATGAGGAGAAGATTACGTCTGTTTGACAAGGAACTCATAAATGTACAAATACATTTCAAAGTAAAATATTCAAAAGTAGAGCTGAATGCCAGTAGTCAGTAGACTACTAAATGGACTCTCATCTTTATCGCAAACTGAAAGGTATAGGGAAATAGTGAGACTGATGAAGTAAAATGTTTAAAAGAGTAAGGTTATATACTCACAAGAACATGCAGTGAGCAGCAGATACAACCCATCTTTCGTTAATCAAAGATCCTCCACAATAGTTTTTACCATCACTAAGGTACGCTTGCCAGGGCTGGGAGTGGGGCTTACATTCATTACCTCCAATGATTTCATCACCTGAGCTGAAAACTTAATAATATATATGTTCTTTTATTAACAATAATGTTAAAGACTGTCTATAATACAGGTCAGTGTAGGTATAATCTAACAAATGTCATGAAAAATACTGGTTTTAATTTATTTCGATAGTCCACTTTAGACACTAAACTATAAGTAACTTTGCAACTACATGTCAACTAACTCTCATTAGAGTATTTGTAGACCTATTTTGTAGTATTTGTAGTATTTTGTAGGTTGGGGTTAGAGTTAGTAGAATAAGTTGATACTCGCAAAGTTACTGAAAGTCAAGAGTATGTGTATTTGGGGAACATCAGAATAAAGTGTTAGCAGAGATAACACAGACAGTCTAATGACTGGTAGCTGACATGTAGTTGCAAAGTTATATAGTTACTAAAGTGGACTATTAGAATACCAGTATAACAAATAAGAAAGATCTACATACCCACAGTCACAGCCAGCAGAATGAACACTATGGTCTTCATTGTAGTTGAGGAGATGAGAGAGCACTTCTGCAAAGTTCAGGAATAGCAATCATGTTTTAAAGCATCCGACTTAACACTGAAACACAGAACAACCAATAAGATCACGCTCTTGTGGCAAAAAAAACAAGAACACATGCAAGAGTTCACACCAGTATGAACATAAAATTCTGAGCCTCATGAGAGGAAGCTCTTCTCTTGTCAGTGACACATGATATTATGGTTCACCAGCTCAAGGTGGTTGACAAAGATGGTCTTGCTGAGTTAGGTGTGAGTACACTAGTTGACTGTATGCAAGCAGCATTGTGAAGACAATCATTCTTTTTCCTTGTTCATTTGATACCATAATGATGTAAATGAAAATCTAATTGGAAAAAAAAATGGTTTTAACAAATTCAGCATGACCCAAGGAATTTAAAGGAACAGAGATCACTGTCACTGTTCTGACAAACATTTCACAAGTTATGAGCAAAAATAGCCATTTTTCTGTCAACATCTTTAGCAGATACACTCAGGTCATGGTGCTAATGGTGCATACCAAGTTTTATTTCAATAGATTGAGCTGAGATACAGCCTCTCATCCAATTTCGGATCAACATCGCTAACTTTGTTTTACAGTAACTACAGTAAATTTCAAAATGGCAGCTACTGCAGTGGGCTTTGGAGATTGGTCCCTAAAATTAAACTAGTAAAATGTGAAATAGAGTTTAGCTATTTAATAGACAAAACAATAGATATCACTATTATTTTTTACAACATATACAGTGATCCATTTTGCATGTATGTAGTGCACAATGTTTTTCACACAGAAATGTCAAAATGTTTAAAAGGGTTTGTACTGAAAACACTGCAAAACAAATTGCAAAAAGGGTATTGACACTGCAAAACAAATCATTTAGAGATGTCAAACGAAACCATAATCATATGCAGTTTGTACAGTAAGCTTATGAGGAGAGCTCTTTCAGTATTACAGATAACAATTTCATAATAAATGTTCAAAATTGAAAGCTTTTTAAATAAATTCATTCATACAGTTGAAGTCAAAAGTTTACATACACCTTGCAAAATCTGCAAAACATTAATTATTTTACCAAAATAAAAGGGATCATACAAAATGCATGTTGTTTTTATTTAGTACTGACCTGAATAAGATAGTTCACATAAACAACATTTACATATAGTCCACAAGAGAAAATAATAGCTGAATTTATAAAAATGACCCTGTTCAAAAGTCTACATACTCTTGATTCTTAATACGGTGTAGTTACCAGAATTATGTTTTTTTGTTTTGTTTTTTAAATAATAGTTTTCATGAATCCCTTGTTTGTCACGAACAGTTAAACTGCCCACCGCTCTTCAGAAAAAACCTCCAGGTCCCACAAATTCTGTGGTTTTCAGCATTTTTGTGTATTTGAACCCTTTCCAACAATGACTGTATGATTTTGAGATCCATCTTTTCACACCGAGGACAACTGAGAGACTCATGCAACTATTACAGAAGGTTCAAACGCTCACTGATGCTCCAGAAGGAAAAAAATTATGCATTAAGAGCCAGAACAGAATGAAGATGTGTATATTTTTCTCATTTTGCTTTAATATAATGTTTAGGCAAATATTTTTTTTTATTTAGTATTGCCCTTTAGAAGCTACAGAAGATACTTACATGTTTCCCAGAAGACAAAATAAGTGAAATTTACACTGATCTTCAAATTCCAAAAGTTTTCACCCCGGTTTTACATATCACGTTCCTTAGTTTGTGTTCATAGTTAAAAGTCCAAGACAATTTCCCAAATTAATTTTAACAAATTGCTTAATAAGAAAAACACGTTTCACTGTAAAACCGAATCAGTTCAGAGTACTCAAAATTTTTGTGGTAACCAATTACCTAAGAAAATTTAAGTACATGTAATATATTTTTTAAGTACACTTTAAAACTGTATGTCAACTGGACTCATTTATTTTGTGTTTTTTTTCCAGTAAGTTTAAAGTTCTCTTGACTCATACATTATATTTATCCTCATATCTTTTAACTTTAAATACTAAATTAATTTAATTCAATACCACTTAATGATTCTAAGTTTAACTAGCTTACTCGAAGTAATACATTTAATTTTACACAACTTAAATCTACTCAAAAGATCAAACATTAACAGATAGTAATTCAGTATAATTGACAGATTTAGAATAAGTTCTCAAAAAAATGTACAGACTCCACTGATAAAATACAAGTTATTTATTAACTTTTAAAACATCCTGCCTTTCACAGGCATTACTGTAACGGGTAGTATTCATTATATTAATTACACTATCCAGCAGACATTAACATTAAGACAAAGTTAATACGGTCATAATTCTGTTCAATATACAAAGTCATATTTAGATTTGTTCAATATTTTGTTTAATGTACAAAGTAGTTTCATTTTAACATTAATTGTGTAAGAGGTGGAAATGGAATGGGGAAATAGTCAATTAAATAATTGTTTTATTTGGTTGTGTTTATTATAAGGAAGTTCGAACAGGCTGTGATCGGCAAACGAGACCTGATCCATTAGTCTGGGATTGACTGCTTATGTCTCGATTCACTTTCTCAGTTTTCTCATAGGAGTAAATGTTCTCACTGAGGAAACATCACAGCATCACTCGTGATTATTTCTCTCTGTTTTTCTCAGGGCGTTACATTTGGAGGCACCGCTGGGATCTTTGACTTGAGGACTACCACTAGCTTGTAGGTGGAACCTCCTTTTGTCGATCATCCCCCCAAAAAATTTACCCAGGCATCAGAGGAAGTCTAGCAGCAGGAAAGTGGACACCGCGGTTTTCAGACAGTCGCTGGTAATTTGCATCCTGAAGTGAGCTAAGTGACCACTAGGGGGCGGCAAAAGCCAGTTAAGTCAGATAAATCTTCACTCACTGCTACTTTCACGGCTTCTTATAAGATGGAGTCTGAATTGGAAAAGCTTCAGCTGGAAATTAAAGGAACATTGTACAGATTGACTGTAGGACAATTAATTAGAGTATGCACTGCACTTCAGATCTCGGGGCCTAAGGAGAAAAATGTGGCTGGTAAAAGTCACAGTCAAGTGATTTCCCATGTCATTAGGGCCTTTCTCACCGCAGGAACCTTTTCATAGTACCCAAACTAATTGTGGAACTACCCACTTTTTTGGCGTGTTCGCACCGCGGGAACTAGGAACGGTTTTAGTTCCAGGAACTCCGTTTGGAGGAACTAAATTAGCTCCTACTTCAGAGTAGGGCCTAAAACAGTTCTAGGAACTATCCGTGACGTAAGTGTACTCTGATTGGCTAAACGCATACGAAAACGCCCTCACCCATCATGATTTAAAACACTGTGTAAACATATACTGTGTAAACATTGTATCATACTGAGAGCATTTATAAACAGCATTTACCTGAAGACTTCGTCTATGGCGATTTGTGCTTCTATCAGCCTCAATGAAATGTAAGAGACTAGTCCTCCTTTCCGTTCTTTCAATTGCTTGATGTATACATCGAAATTCCATGTCCATTATTGTGAAACCCGCGAGACAACAAAAACACAGCTCCGATCACAGCATCCTCCATCCTGTTGCTAACGTTGTTCTTCTTTGTTTACGTTGTTGAACGCCGCGTACAAATGACGTCGCTGTCGACCGGCTTACGTCACTTCTTAGTACCCACTGTCGGTGCGAATGCAACCCTTTAAATGGTACTAGGAAATAGTTCACGCAAAATTGTCCCAGTACTTTAGTACTGTACTTTTAGTTCTGGAACTAAAGCAGTGCGAAAGGCCCTATAAAGCACCTTGAACGGGAAGAACTAACTGACCTAGAGGATGAGGGCATGTCCGAACTCCTCAATGTTCAGGACATAATAGATAAAATACAAAATGAAATTCCAAATCAGACTGATGAACAGGAAAAAAGGCAGGACTTAATAAACAAAAAAAGAACCCCTCTCCAGGTGTCAGTACTACTGGAAAAAATATGATTGTAGCACCACCAGATAGTTCCATGCGGCGCAAAGATTTTAAAATAGCAGGGCAAATACGTGAACCAGGACAGAAGGATAAGCTAACCTTTTCTAGCCTGGCCAGGCAGATTGAAAGTGGGCTTAGCAGAGGTTACCCAGAACCCGATATCATTGACGCTGTAATCCGCGCAATCCCACCAGGCCTACAGTTACGGAGTTACCTGGAAGGGAAAGAAAATATTACACTGCCTGCCCTTCACAGAATACTCTGGTCCCACTACCAAGAGAGAGGTTCCACAGATTTATACAAACAACTCACCTCTGAGGTTCAGAGCAGTAAAGAATCCCCTCAAAACTTTCTGATAATGGCAATGGATCTTAAGCAGAAAATACTGTTTGCTTCTCAGGAAGCTGAGATAAGTTTAAAGTATGACTCAGCCTTGGTTCAAAGTCTATTTATGCATACTGTCCTGACTGGCCTTCAGAATGACAATATTAAAAGTGACCTACAGCCTTACCTCTTGCAGACTAACACCTCAGATGAACTCCTGCTGGAGAGAGTTAATATTGCCTGAGCCAACGAAAAGGAGAGACAAGACAAAAAGAAAGACAGTGCCCCATCACGAGTCACTAATGTGAGTACAATACAGTCCAGTCCAGTGAGGTTGCAGTGGAAAAGAAATGCACCATCCAGCAAAGCACACCCCCTCTACCCCCTGATTTGTTATGTGAAATCAAAGAAATACGCTCTGACCTGGTACTGCTGAAAGACCTGAAAGCCGAGATTTCCCAGATTATGGAAACTATCCAAAAGACCACCTCCCCACAGTATCCCCCTCCAATCACAGAACCACAACAATCGCCTGCCCCATGTCCAATGTTTTCAACCCCACAATCCCCTCCTTATAGACCTGAATCTAATGTCGTGCCATACTACCACCTGCAGCAACAAACAACGACAATGTGGGAGTATCGACCAGCAGTTGGCCCAGGACGGATGGGGGAGACAGCCCAGTTCCAACAGCGATTTGCACCACAGCAATATTATCCACATCCTGTCCTCAGCCTATGTGCTTTGCATGTATCCAAACTGGGGAAGAATACTGTCAGCATTGTTTTAGGTGTGGGAGCACTGAGCATTTCAGGGTGGGCTGTAGAGCGGAGAGGCGGGCAAAAACTGGGGACCGAGGTCATTTAACCTAGGAAGGGTTACTCCCCAAGGAACACGGGGTAACCGAGTGCATAAATAAGTCCCAGTCTTGTGCAAGTTGTAAGAAAATGAAGGAAAGACAGGAATTAAAATGTTGTTCAGTGTGTAAAACAGGGGCGGACTGGAGCTAAAAAGTGGCCCTGGACTTTTTGGCACAGAGCGGCCCACCACACGATAAACCCACCAGCTCATTAGAGCTGTTTTTAACACCACCTACTTACATACAAATATAACATATTTGGTTCTGTGAAAATGTTTCAGCTTTTATTTTCCTTTTACGCCCTGAAGATATCACAGGTTCATCAAGTTTGTCGAAATTATCCATTCTCGATCACTTTTAGTCACCTTTGCAGGATATCAGAACGAATCAGAAAAATTAAGATTCGATCAGATTGGTATTGAACAACCCAAAGAGCCAACTTCCACAAAGAGGCACAGGGCCACAAGACAATGTCATAAATCTGTCCAGATCCTGGCGTCATGAGTCTGAAGCAAGTCCACCAATTAGCAGCTTTGAACAGCTTGCAACATTAAAACAAAAGAACACTTATTGATGATTCCAATTCAGGAAGGAGATTGTCAAATTTGGGGCAAGTAATCAAGATTAATGGTAAAAGAGATGCACCGTGTGACCAGCACATGTAGATCTGTGATAGAAATCACGAGCTACAGACTTTCTTGGATTGGTTTCAACCAACCACAAGACACAGACCAGACTGAAATTCCTTTGTTCACAGAACATATCCCTATGTCTTACACAGAACTTCACAGAGACTGTCTTTTCCATATGCACCTAAAATCATCTTAAAAGGACTTATGAGCAACTAATGATTTCTATGCATAACTCCATTTTATGTATGTAACCCACACATTAGACTATCATGTTTTAATCACATATTATGTATGTCTTTTTAATTGAACGGCCTAAGAGTTCATATTCATGTTTAGTATGTGTGTGTTTGAATCTTCTTGCTTAAACGTTTCTTCCAATTAATTCTTTGTCAAATGTATCATATTCTGGTTATAGAAATCACATCCAAAAGTATACTTTGCAGACCGTGTAAAGTTCGGACATGTGACTGACCAGATAACATGCTGATTTATGTTGGGGGGTGGGGGGGGGGGCAGAGCAACACCCCTAGCTCAAATAATATCTCAACACACCAGTTGGGAGGTGTCAAACCTTGTTCCTCTCTCTTCTCTGTTCTTCTCTCCTCTGCTGTTCTTCTCTCTTCTCTTCTAACTTTTAGCCATGCTTTTTGTCATCACTTTCTGTGTTCTTTGAGCGCCATTACAGCATGCTTCAGCCTGCACACCAGCTAACACCACGATGAGAAGAAAAACCACCTAGTCTCGTTACATCATTTTATTCTTTTACTTTAGTTTCTTTTCTTTCCGTTGAGAGTTTCGTTAAGTTAAGTTTGCCGCGAAGCCCAGCTCCGACTGCACCCGCCTCAAACTTCAACCAGACCAACTCCGCATCTTCAGCCAACGCCCAACCATTGGCTTCCCAAGATATCACTTCAACAACCACTGAACTTTCAGCCAATCAGCAACCTCGGGAAACCCCCTTTCTGCAACGAGGACAACAAAAATGAATCCCTTAACACAAAGGCAACGCAAGCAAGTAACCTCAGATTTTTGCTGAGCTGGCGCATTTAATATAAATTTTAGCCTCATTGAGAAACTCAATGTGAGGATTAATTAAGTGATTGATGATTGTTCAGGTCTATGCAATTGCACATATTGCTATCAACTTGGGATTTCACATTTTCATTCTCTAAACTTATCCTATCCTCACTTTCTCTCTTTCTGCAACTTGTGTGAATGCGTGTGTTCATGTGTTAGATTAGTTTACATGTCTTAGATTTATACATAATGTCTTATTTATATTGAAAAAAGAAGTATCTTGTGTTTTGTGCTTACAAGTTAATCTCTTCAACTGCCGATCTTGTTACTGTGCTATTAAATAGTGTTTTCACTATATTTTGGATTTTAATATCCAGTGCAGAGTTGATGTTATACGGCTCGTTCAGTGAATCACTGCCGACTTTTCAAATAGTTGTATCTTGGCCAAATATTTTCCGATCCTAACAAACCATACATCAATGGAAAGCTTATTTATTCAGCCGTCAGATGATGTATAAATCTCAGTTTTGAAAAATTTACACTTAAGACTGGTTTTGTGGTCCAGGGTCACAAATAATAACTGAAAATAATTAAGCAGAAAATCAGCATATTAGAATGATTTCAGAAGGATCATGACACTGAAGACTGGAGTAATGATGCTGAAAATTCAGCTTTGATTAAAGAAACTTTTAAATTTAGCCTAAACATTAAACCATTAAAACGTGTAAGTTAAATTAAAATATCTTTAGAACTTTCCTTAACACGGCACTTGAAAGTGAAAGTCTTCAGATTTAGCCTACAATGTTGTAGAGTGAGTTTGAGAATTATATTTTTGCAGTTTTTTAAAACATTTCCTTTAGCACGTAAAATTACGGAAGAAATAGGCTATAACGATATGCAAACATTCACTGTTATCTTAAGTCTGCTGAAAATGGCTACGTTAATGCTTCTATGTAGGCCTATACTGTGGCAAATAGGCTAATGTAAATGGCATTAAAATCTGAGAAACTTGAAAAGGCCAGTGGTAGTTTGCATCCCTGAAAATTAATGTCTGTCGTTTAACATTTTTTGTAAACAGTTGGCAAATATTGCTGAATTGTCTAATCATGTTTAGCTGTTTACATCTTACCTCAGCTCGCATTCAAATGCCGCAGCCGTGCAGCTCAACTTCAGTCAAGTGTGAAATTGACTGACAAATTTGACAATTTGACATCGACGAGCGCTTTTGAGCCGCTGCACTGAGCCAGAGCGCGCTAAATTAATTAGAATGTTTTATTCAAGTGGGCTGCATGGGCCATTCATCTGGGCCGATGGACGTATATATGCTACGTACATTTACTATAATCCATGCTTTATATTTATGCAATGGGCCGGCCCACCTGGAAAACTCCCTCTGCTCCAGATGGCCAGTCCACCACTGGTGTAAAACTACATTATACTGCTCGAAAGAATGCCAGGGAGCCCATTGGCCTGTGCACAAAAAGGATTGTGGGCCACATGCTTGTTCAGCTGTTAGGAAACAAGTTATACAGTCACGTGGAAAATCTGAGAGAAAGAACAGTTTTGTTGCAGGAAAGACAAATACAGTAAGAGAGTTAATGGGGAAGAAGTGTCTTATCCGATGTCTCCTACACAAACAAGAGACACAGGCACTTTAGGACACAGGTTCGCAAGTTTGTGCCATAGATGTGGTCTGGAAACACAACCACTTACCAGATGTGCCGCTACGAGAGATAACAGAGCTAACTGACCCACACGATGCCTTGCAACTTGAAGCAGCCAATGGGACAGAAATGTCATATGTTGGTTGGCTGGAAGTGCTCTTTCAATTTACTGCTAGTGATGATGAGTGGCTAATACCTGTGCTAGTGTTAAAAGGCCAACAGCAGCAATGCCCTATTATTGGATTTAACGTTATTGAATATGTTGTGCTACACAGCTAAGGAGACCAGGTAGAACCCAGAGACAAAGAGGAGTTGGTCAAGGCAGTAAAAATAGCATTCCTCATCTAAAAAAAACAAGGCAAAAATCTTTATCAATGCAGTGAGCCTAGAACAAACACGTGAGCATAAAGTGAGAATGTAAAAGAGTGTATCAGTGTGCCTAAATGTAGCTCCATTCAAATTGAGTGTCGAGTACAGGCTCTACCCTTCAAAGAGAATACAACTCTGATTTTTGAGCCCAACGAGAACCCGCAGTGGCCTGAAGGACTGGAATTCTGTGATACCTTGGTGTCAGTAATGGCAGGGACGGCCCCAAAAATTATTGTTAGTGGGCAGAATCCCACAAATCATGAAATTATGCTTCCAGAAAGAACTGTTATTGGATCTGTACAGTCAGTGAAATCAGAGTATCCAGTTAACATATTTAACAACAGTCACCTACCTGCTCCATCGATCCATCACATCCAAGATCAAGCATCCAGTGAATGCACCCCCGCGCACGAACAATGGGACCCTCCTATTGATCTCACACACCTAAATGAGCGACAGAGACAAACAGTCACTCAAATGTTAAGGGAGGAATCAGGATCGTTCTCAAGGACTGATGATGACATTGGCTGCGTACCAAATCTGCAAATGAACATTTCACTAAAAGACAACGAACCAGTAACAAAAACATTCCTTTCTGTGCCAAAGCCCTTGTATAAGGAGATGAAAAACTATTTGCAGGACTTGATAGCACAGGGATGGGTCGAAAAATCTATGTCTTCTTATTTCTCTCCCATCGTCTGCATGAGAAATAAAGACAGTACCCTGCATTTATGTACTGACTAAAGAGAACTTAATAGAAAGACTAATCCGGATCGCTACCCGATTCCCAGGGTCCAAGATGTAATGGATAATCTGGGGGGAAACACCATATTTTCACTGCTGGACCAGGGTAAGGCATATCACCAGGGATTTATGGCCAAAGATAGTAGACATCTAACAGCATTTGTGACTCCCTGGGGCCTATATGAATGGGTGCGTATCCCATTCGGGCTTATGAATGCACCTGCAGCATTCCAGCGCTGCATGGAGGAATGTTTAGAGGGCTTAAGGGATGAAATATGTGTGCTGTACCTTGATGATGTTCTTGTGTTCAGTAGGACGTTTGAGGATCATGTTAACCATGTCAGAAAGGTGTTGCAGTGGCTGAGGGAGCATGGGACTCTTAAATTATTATCGGCAGTGTGTTAAAGATTTTTCACGTATAGTTATACTATATGATTTGCTTAAAATGCACAGAGATACAGAAGTAGGATCAAGTCAAAAGAGAAAATGGCAAACGAAACAAACGAGTGGAGGGGTCCTGTCCAACACACCCACTGACTGGACCGACACACATCAGTCAACTCTGGAACAGTTGATTGACTGCCTAGTCCAGCCTCCTGTTCTTGAGTTTTCACAACCATTTATCCTTCATACCGATGCTTCTAATCAGGGACTAGGTGCTGTACTGTACCAAAGCCAGGATAGAAAACTCTGTGTGATTGCCTATGTCTCCCGTACCTTAACTGAAAGGTAAATACTTCAAGATGGAGGCGCGTGCACACGCTGCGGCTTCTCTCTCTCCTGACACAACGGTGTTTTCGTGTTTCTTATCTTGTGAGTTGCAGTGTTTTTGTAAGTCTTCATCGCGTCTATCTGTTTTAAAGCGTGCATACAGTCGTGAGTTTCTTCTCGACGTCCCCAGAACCACATTTTTAGAGTTAAACTTTGCGCACGCCGAAGAGCTGCGGGACCTCGGTCTGCTCCGGAGGCCTACAACATCACCGACCCCCACTA
>JAFVLL020019144.1:0-11582 GCA_021397915.2 Tor tambroides
GCTGATGCTTTTTATAAATAAAATGTATTTGTTTATTGCTGTAATATGAAGATTAAATTTAACATGAAAGACTGCAAATTTTTGACACTTAAAAAGATGACTGAAAAGAGGAAAAACCAAAGTGAAGTATTTTATAACAGTAAATAAATATCGGTTCTGCATATCGGTTATCGGGCACATAAACATGCAAATAATTGGTATCGGTATCGGTTCTAAAAAAATCAATATCGGTCGATCACTATTGTTGACTGGATTTTGAGATGTTCCACTAAAAACATGGAGGCAGATAAATGACCAAATGGTTTTGGAGGGCTGAAACCACTGACGGAAACAGCAGCATTTAATTAGCGCTTTTCGGATGTCACATTTTGACTTTGTCAGCATCTATTTTGTGCACACAAAGTGGATAAGCTACAACAGGTAAACGTCAGCTGTGTACACGCTAGGGCTGGGTTGACCATATTGATTTTTGGATTTTAATTGATCTTAATTTTGATAAACCAATATCAAAGCTTAAATCCCATTAGTCTAAGCTGTTTCTGATGTTAGAACAAAATTTCCAAACATTACTTGTAGTGCTTCTCCCATCCAATAATTCCAATTGTTAGTTTTGATAGGAAACATCTCACAAAACCATCTTAGTCACTCTTTTGGCGTGATAGACTGCTTTAGCCGGCTCAGTTCAAGCAGTAGCAATTTTTGAGTCTCAATTTGATTAATTAATTGATTAAATAAACTATTTTTGGTTAGCAGCTAAATGAAAACTAAATGAATGACAAAGCATTTCAGTGCATCACTTATTTAAGCTCTGGAACCCCACAGTGCTGTTTTAGCATTTACAGCACCTGTCATGTCACATATTACTGATAACCTAAAGATTAAGCTGTAAGGACACACAGTAAATATCTTCTGTAAACTTGGCAGTAAACATGGCTAAGATGACCATGGATTTTTACATAAGAATAGAGATGATTGGGTCTAGTGGACAGTCACTTTGAACCAGAAAGAACAAGCAAGTAGTTTGACATCACTCTCCAGAGCAAAAGCAAAAGTGTTAGCAGAACTGATGTTTTTCACACTACACTTCTTCCAAGAATAAAACTGCCAGTATCCTCATTCCTGTACAGCAGAACACTTTGTGATAATTAAACCCTTTACTGATCAAATACAGCAAATCTTTTGAGCTCCAGCTGACAGCAGTCATATCCGGCCCCCATTTGTGAACCTCCACACGTCTGTCTATCTATCTCGCAGCACAAACCTTAAAGTGAAGGCCCTGTGCAGTGTGAGAGGAGGAAGGGAAGAGACCTGTCACTGACCCTGTGGGTGGGTTAAAAATAACCCAGACTGTGTCACTCTCTGTAAGGCAGTGATCAGGTGCCACAGCCCACTCTACACTATTAAGCCCCCCCCCCCACCCCCGACACACCGGTCCTTATGTTAGTACATATATATCAATCAATGCACAGCTGTACCCAAAACCAAACCAGTTGCCACACTCAACATTTGAACTGTGTTGATTCGGAACAAACTACTTCAAAATGTCACATTTAATCAATTATTTGTGAAATTTACTAGCAATTTCTGAGTGAAAATTGTTTCAAAGAAAATCCTACACCATTTTTAGTGCATAAAAATGCTGGAAATTCTGGTCATTTTTGACACCCAAATATTTTGTTGATTTGGAACATGTCTTTGGTGCCCAGAAACACCTATGGTATAAACCAAAGGGCATTTTCGTTTGAGAGTCAAACCTGCTAATTCTGGAATGTCTAATTCTGGAGTCTATGATGCTCTAAAATAACGCTGAACTAAAACACCTCTATAATATGATGCTGATTTAGAACACGCCAGTGTTTTCATTCTTTCTGTCTAGGTAAGCAGAAGCACACTAAGTTTGTGACAATGCCCAAAAATGGTGTCAATTCAGGATGGATATATGATTTGATATCCCAATCAGCACGAAAGACTGGACACATATGATGTGTCAGTGATATGATACCCTAGGTAGTCAGGTCACTAGCTTGAAAATATGATGCACAAAAAACAGCAGACTTCGAAACACTGATATCCAGTAATGCTGTCCTTAATTGGTGAGGCTGCTCACTAAGATCTGAGACTATTATGCAAAAAACACTTGTGGAGTCGGGATGTGCCTATACATGGTTTCCAAAAACAATGTCTAGGTAGACAGCTCATTAAGTTTAAGACTGTGATACCCAAAATTTCTGCTTATTTGCGGTACTCCTATGATGCTGCTGAACCAGAATGCAACTACAATGTGCTATCAACAAGCCACTGTTATGAGGACCAAAAATTGTGCTGATAATGATGACTAGGTAGACAGCATATATGGTTTGAGATTATTACAAATACTGCATATTTAGAATTCACCTAATATATCATACAAACAAAAAGTTGTATGGGTAGTCAGCATGCAAGGTGTTGTGACTGATTGCTCTAATACTGCTGCAGATCTGGGACACAATTATCTTATGATCAGTGTTATTTTATCATCATTAATACACAATTATATTTTTGTTAATATTGTGAATTATTTTCTATTTTGGTTTTACTTTAATATTACGTTTTAGTCATTTTGTTTGTCATTTTTATTATTTTAGTACTTCAGCTTACACTAAACAAAAACGAAAAATGCTGCCTTTTTACTAGCTGACATAAAACGTTTACTTTTTAAAATTTATTTCAGTTAAGTTTTAGTTAACAATAATAGCCCAGACTGTCATGTTTTAAATATAAATAATCATCATCATCATCACCACCATAATCATAATAATAGGTCAAGACATGCACCTTTATGATATAATCCCCAAAACAGCTTCTAGCTCTGGATGTGCCTATATCATAATTCACAAAAATTGTGTGTCTGTAGGTTTGGGACTATGACGTTAAAAAACTGTTTATTCGGAGTACTCTTTCGATGTCCAACATGCAACTGAACTAGAATGCACCTATAAAAATTACAAAAATGCTGCGGATTTGGAACACACTGCTGGAGAAATAAAACCAGACTGGGTAGACTTAGCTTACAAGTTTAAGACTAAGATTTCCATGATATGAATTCACATACAGTATCACGCCATTAAAATGCCGTCTATGTAGTCATCACACCAGGCTGGAGACTATGACCCTTAAATTCTGCTGGTCATTTGTGACCTTTGACCACAAAACCAGTCATAAGCAGCAGCAGGTATATTTATAGCAATAGCCAACAATACATGGTATGGGTCAAAATTATCAATTTTTCTTTTATGCCAAAAATCATTAGGATATTAAGTAAAGATCATGTTAATATGCGTTGCTAAGAACTTCATTTGTACAACTTTAAAGGCGATTTTCTCAATATTTTGATTGGTTTGTACCCTCAGATTCCAGATTTTCAAATAGTTGTATCTCGGCCAAATATTGTTCTATCCTAACAAACCATGCATCAATTAAAAGCTTATTTATTCAGCTTTGAGATGATTTATAAATCTCAATTTCCAAAAATTGACCCTTATGACTGGTTTTGTGGTCCAGGATCACATTTGCGATATGCTTGTGTTATGATGTTCAATAATAATGATAATGTCGAGATAGGCAACTCGCAGGGTTTCACATTATGATCTCCAGAAACGCTGCTGATTTTGGCTGCGCTTAATCGCCTATGCTATGACGCCCAAATCTGCGGCTGGCTCGGGATGCGCCTAAACGCTGTCCAGGTAACAGCTCACTGTGGAGGGTTTGAGACACAGCCCCTGTTAGTCTGTGAGTGTCTACTAACCCGCTCTCTCGCATCACGTTCCCGTCCCCGCAGTCACAGGCCCCACCGGCCTGACTCCGGAACATGTTAAAATCATGGCCCGTGTGATCGCCGTTATTGAAGCACTCCGCACACAGCGACATGCAAGGCGAGATGCCGCAAGTCCGGCAGCGGTACGCCACGAAGTTGGCAGTCCACACCAGCCCGCAGAGGGTGGCGTTATCGTAGGACCGGACGGTCCGGCAGAACTCGTCGAAGCCGTCGCCCCCAGCCAGCAGCCATTTACACCACTCCAGCGCCTCCGGGTCCGAGCCCCGCTCCGCGTTTAGCACGCTATCCAGCAGCTCCTGCAGTTGCCGCAGCCCTGAGCTGTTGTCGCTCCTCTTGAGGTCTGCCTTCAGATGGGCGGCGGTGGATTTCTTGTCCCGGCGCAGCAGCGACGCCGCCATCATGCGCTACGGGTTTGTTGTGTTCACTTTATTTTGGTTGTCTTGTTGCTGTGATCGCGGCGCTTCTCGCGAGATCTTGTTGCTACGGCTCTCTTGCGCGTCTCGCGAGAGTGGCGTGAGACGGAGAACTAAAAGAGGCAGAGGTTTGCGGATCAGGAAATTTATTTTATTGGAGGGCTTTATGTCCATAAATGTAAATAAAGTAAACGTAAACCCCATTTTAACATCTTCAAACAAGAACTGAAGTTGTGTTTAAATACAATTTCATCGTCTCTTGTCTCTTATTAAATCTTTAGTTATTTATGTTTGACTATAAATAGGCTACACATGGTTAATGCTCATGGATATGTTATGTGAAATCAGAATTACAAAGTAATCTGAACTGGGTCAGAGCTGACAGCAGGCTGAAAAAGTTATAATATAAACCTATATTATAAGATATAATATATATAATAATATTAATCACAAGAAACAGCTAAACCAGGGAAACAAAATCATTTCTGAGACGAAATGACATATGACAGATCTTCTAATATTGATAATAAATGTAAATATACTAAATAAACAAGAAAGCTATAAAAACATCTAGAACCTGTCATATGTAATATTCTGTCTTAATATAGTTGTATCTTTATTTGTGTGCCCTCTCTCCTTCTTTCTCTCTTTACTCCTTTCTGTCTATTTCTTAAGAAATTTTATGTTATATTTCTTCTGTTAACTATTAAGCCATAATTCGTGTATTATTGAAAGTTTTTTTGTATGTTTTTACGTACTGTATTTTCTGTTTTGTACGTACTGTAATCTTTGTTTGTTATTATTGCAATAAAAAAGAAATTAGGCTACATTTACATTTCAGTCAGCCGTTTACATCTAGCAGATGTTTTTATCCCATGAGAAACAGCGCAAGAAATTTATCATAATGGACCCAACAACATTTACATTGCCACAAGATTTAAGAAGCTATAGTACAAAATGCTACAGCAGAGGTTTTGAATAAAGTGCAGTAAATCTTTTAATTGTTTAAAAATTTGTCTCTAATTGAACAGATATGGGTCTCAATAAATTATATTCCTAATTTAACTTCCCACTGTGTATTTTTAATTCACTAGAATGGAGTTTCTCTTACTAACCTAAATTTACCCAGTACTGTAATCCGGAATGTCTTTAAGGAATTATATCATTTTTCTTCAAATAAAAATTAAACATTCCAGTATTTCTATAAGGATGAAGTAAAAAATTTTAAGAACAAAATATTTGAAATTTCCAATTGCACCAAAAATTTAATTTAACTTTCCACTGCATATTTTCAATTCACTGTCACGTGGTACCTGTTATTTTTCGCAGTGCTGGTAAAGACTGACCAATCAGCTGTTTGAGACTGCTGGCGTCATATAATGATTTTAGCAAGATTACTGGGTTAAATTTCAATTTGGATGAAAGGGACTCCTAATTGTAATTAAGAGTTTAAAATGATTATTCTTTTTAGTGTACAGTTTTCTACAATAAGGCACAGTCAAGTCTGAGAAAATGAGTCTGATAGAATGTTTGGGGTCTTTCTCACGATGTTTTGATGAAACCAGATGATGACCAGATGAAACTTCAAAATTATCTAAGCTAACAGAATGTGTTATAAATGTAAAATATTGGATGACCAATAATTTTCTCCTATTAAATTCGGATAAGACAGAGATATTACTTATTGGACCAAAAAAACAGTAAACCTCAAAAGAATCTCTTGGATTACAATTTGCAATATACTGTTACTTCCCCTACAGACAAAAATCTGGGTGTTATATTAGACAGCATCTTGTCTTTTGAAAACCATATTTCCAGTGTTACAAAAACAGCATTCTTCCATCTTAGAAACATTGCCAAGCTATGAAACACATTAGCTGTTTCTTATACAGAAGAGCTAGTTCATGTATTCATGACCTCTTGACTGGACTATTGCACTGCTAGGTGGTTGTCTGGCATCTTCAATAAACAAGCTACAGATAGTACAAAATGCAGCAGCTAAAGTCCTTACCAGGTCAAGAAAATATGATCATATTACCCCAATTTTACAGTCTCTGCACTGGCTACCTATTAAGTTCTGTATAAGTTACAAAATATAACTACTTAGGCCCTTAATGGTTTAGCTCCTGTGTACCTAACTAGTCTTCTATCATGCTACAATCCATCCTGCTCTCTAAGGTCGCAAAACTCTGGACTTTTGGTAGTACCTAGGATAACAAAGTCCACAAGGAGGTAGAGCTTTTTCACATTTGGCTCCCAAACTCTGGAACAGCCTTCCTGATAACGTTCACGGTTCAGACACACTCTCTCTGTTTAAATCTAGATTAAAGATACATCTCTTTAGCCAAGCATTCACATAATACATTTCATAATATTGTACTGTAGTTATATCTGATTAAATGCACATTATTATTCTTTAGCTTGGGTTGAACAAATCATTTTTGCTTGGTTGGAACAGCAGCTACTCTAATTATGTCTCTATTTGTTTCTCTGTTTCTGCAACTAGGAATTACACAAGCTTCAGTCTGGATCCAGAACACCTGAGAAGAGATGATGCCAACCCCTCAGAGGACCTCAGATGATGCCAACCCTGAAACAACATACAGAACTACCAAATTTTGCTATAAGTTTGATTGCAACATATAATCATTGCTGTTAATAGTGTTCATCATCTGTTTGATTACGTCAATAACTGATTTTACCATACATTTCTGCCATATGTACATCAACTTGACATAGTCACCACTGATAAACTACTACTAAATATATTGTAGAAACTTTAATTTTTTGTAAAGCTGCTTTGCAACGATTTGTATAGTGAAATGCGCTATACAAACTTGAATTGAAAACCTTACCAATGTGATAAAAATGTATACCTTATATCGATGTATCACCATAAACAAAATTAAGCCTATTTTGGGGCTGTTTTGCACTGTGACATTACTTTGACACAGATTCACGAGCACACAGAACAAAAACTAGAGTGGATTCTAGCCTAAACACCTCTGATTGGCCTTTGTGTTCAAGAAATCAACAGATAGTCTGTGATTGGCTACATTGCTCAATGCTGCAAAAGGTTTTGTAAATGTAAACCTTTGACACTCTTCAGAGTGCAAACAGAAATATGCACTGGATTGTTTGCCAAATGTATTTTGACAATATCAGATGGGGTGCCATGTTCTCCTCTGAATGCAGGTAATGTCTGTTTTGAGCATTTAAATATCTGCCGATTGTACTGGAGTTATTTAGGATAGTGCATAAATCACATTGTGTCCATATGTTTCATTCTGATTTCTAATAAAGTTTTGACGCTTGAAATTTCATTAGATTGGCTCGATTAATTAAAGTATTAAATTGACAAATGTCCAAATGCAATCGTGTGTAGGCTCTGTGATTAAATTGGCTGTTCAAATAAGCATTATACACAGTCGCTATACAGACACACAAAAGCGGAACAGTTCTGCCCCCCCCCCACCCCTGGATTTCATGAGACCCAGCATCTTCTGAAACATCCTGAGGGGGCGAGAGGCTCCTATTTTGAAAGTGGCCGCGAGCTGCTGTATAGCCAGTGCACGTTCTGGCACGACTGTTGCCCTCATTTGGGCCGAGTCGAAAACTGCTCCCAGGAACAATATCTGTTGTCTGGGAGACAGAGCGCTCTTGGCAAAATTAACCCTGAGCCCCAGGCATTCTAAGTGGCTGAGGAGAAGGGTCCTGTGAGATAGTAGCTTGTCCTCCGACTGGGCTAAGACAAGCCAGTCGTCGAGGTAATTCAGAACGTGGATTCCCATCTGTCTTAGAGGAGAAAGAGCCACGTCCATGCACTTCGTAAAAGTGCAGGGAGCCAGGGACAGTCCGAATGGAAGGACCATGTATTGATATGCCACTCCCTTGAAGGCAAATCTCAAGAATTGTCTGTGATGGGGGGCTATCTGGATGTGAAAGTACGCATCTTTCAGATCCAGGGAAAAGAACCAGTCCCCTGGGCACACTTGCGAGAGAATCTGTTTCAAAGTAGTCATCCTGAACGGCCGTTTCATAAGGGTGCGGTTCAGGTATCTGAGATCGAGGATGGGCCGAAGGCCGCAATCCTTCTTGGGGACAAGGAAGTAACGGCTGTAAAAGCCTGACTCGCTCTGAGCTGGGGGAACCGTTTCTATGGATCCTTTCTCCAGTAAATCCATCACCTCTGCGCGCAGGTCGTGTGCATCCTTGCTCTGAACCAAGGTGGGAACCACACCGCGGAACTGCGTGGGTCTTTGAGCGAACTAAAAAATTGAACCCAATCTGACACTCCGGGGATGGCCTGCCAGGCCCTGGCCCGTGTGGCAAGGGGTTGGATTAGTTCGGGTGGTAACCCGACACTCATGATAAGTGGAAGAGGAAATTTGCTCTCTTTTTAAAATGTTTGTGTTTTATTTTTCCCACTATAACAGCAGCTGGTTGTGTGGGTGCTTTTTGAACGGGCCCAGTGTTCACAACGGAGTTGATCACAAACACACTGCTGTTGGCACTGGTGCTTGGAGGCACAATAGAGGCTTCTTGGGGGGTGATCCGGCTGCGGCGAGACTTGGTCCCCTCCTCATCCAGTCCCGCAGACCAGGAGGATGCCTGAGGCGCCGGGTCCAGCGCTATCTTGGGCCCAGGGTCCCTGACGGTTAGGAAACTGATAGTGCCTGGCAGAATGGGAGCACTGACGAGGCTCAGGCTTGGGTGCCCTCTGGGTGGCAGGAGGCGCAGGCTTTGTGGGCTGCTGAGTTGGTGCTGACTTTGGGCAACTATAAGCAGCCGTAGAGCTGGAGCGCTTCGGAAGGAAGAGTTGCATGGCCTGGGACAACTTCTGTGCAGCAGTGAAGCGCTCTGCGAATTCCTCAACCACAGGCCTGAAGAGGCCAGTAGGGAGACCGGAGAGGCCAGGAAGGGGACCTTGTCAGAATCCTTGATCTCCGGCAGCGTCAGCCATAAGTGGCGCTCTAGCACCACTAGATGGGTATGGACCTGTCTATTGCCTGAGCTGTTGCCTTGGTGGCGCATAGGGCCAGGTCGGTCCCGCTGCGCAGCTCTTTGAAAACTGTGGGGTCCAGGCCAGACTCATCCATGCTCTGAAGGCGTTTGGCCTGATAGACCTGTAGGACCGCTATAAAATGAAGCGCCGAGGCCGCTTGTCCAGCAGACGAGTAGGCCTGTCCAGCAAGGGCCGAAGTCGTCCTGCACGGGTTCTTCTGGCGGAGACCACTCTAGTCTAGTCTAGGTGGCTGCAAGAAGCGGCAAAGTCAGCCGAGCAGAGAGAGGTCTTGATACGCTGCGAGGCATTTCTATGCAAATGCTTCAAGTTTCGTAGATCAGCAAAGATCATCATAGTCGCTGAAGGAGAAGAAATCTGAGGATCCTACGGCGATGTGCCTGCTTATATAGCCAGATGGCCCCGCCCATTCTGACGGGCTCTGGCAGGCTTCGTCACCATTGGCTCGTGCAGCACCGCTAGTTTTTAATTCACTGCATGAACCAACGGCCATGCAGTTACACTGCGTTATTGAAAAGGCTTCAGTCATCAGAGAAAAAGGAGTTTTCCCATAGCGATGCAGTACGAGTGAAGTATCGATAGGAAACTACATTAACTGCAAAGATGAATAAAATTAAAAGGCTTTCAAATAAATGAAAAACAAATGTAAATAGAATTTAAAAAAAAAAACTTACACCAGAAATTAAGGTCTTCTGAACAGAAAAGAAAATGTCTCACAAGTGCAATTTTGTATCATCATCATCCATCTGTTTTAAAGCTGAGGCTGATGTCACTGCACAAGAACTATTAAAGAACAAGCATAAACTGGAAGATTAAGAGCAGCTCTGGAAAAGAAAAGAACTTACTTGGTTACTAACGTAACCTCGGTTCCCTGAGATACGGGAACGAGTACTGCGTCTTGTTTAAAGACGTTATGGAAAAAGCCTTTTTTCCCCTGAACTGAAGCCTTTTTTCAATCACGCAGTGAAACTGCACGGCCATTGGTTCGTGCAGTGTATTAAAAACGAACCAATGGCTCGGCAGCAGCGCTGCATGAGCCTATAACGACAAAGCCTGCCAGAGCCCGCCAGAATGGGCGGAGCCATCTGGCTATATAAGCGGGCGTTCGCCACAGGATCCTCAGGTTACTTCAACTGAAGCGACGACTGAGTCATGCAGCTACATAGCATGGCAAAGTATGCAGTGCTCGTTTCCATATCTCAGGGAACCGAGGTTACGTTAGTAACCGAGTACGTTGCCTGGAGATACTTCACTCGTACTGCGTCTTGTTTAAAGATGCTATGGGAACCCAGTACTGTTCGCATAACGCAAGTATGTGCCCACTTAAGCAGAAAGGACTCTGGCCTACAAGGCCGGTACGTCCAGGTTATAAAACCTATCAAATGTGGATGGCGAGTCCCAGCCAGCCACCGCACAGATCTCTGTAATGGACACACCGCTAGACCAAGCCCAGGAAGAAGCGACACCTCTAATTGAGTGGGCTCTTACTCCCATGGGGCATTGTAGGCCCAAAGAAGAGTATGCTAATGCAATAGCATCAATTATCCATTTGGAAAGTCTCTGCTTCGTGACCAGAGACCCTTTGGTGCGGCCGCCGAAGCATACAAAGAGCTGTTCCTACTGCCTGAAAGGGGTGGAACGCTCAATATAAACTTCCAATGCCGATAGAGCTATTACCTGCGCTCTGAACTGAGTTGAGAGCACTTTGGGTATGTAACCATGCCTTGGTTTCAGGACGACTTTAGAGTCGCTGGGCCCAAATTCAAGGCAGGAGGGGCTCACAGAGAGTGCCTGCAGATTTCCCTTACGCTTTACCGATGCTAACCCTAAGAGCAGAGCTAACGCAGAGCAGAGCTAACACAGAGCGGTTTTTAGCATCAGGGAACGAAGGTCAATGGACTGTAGCGGCTCAAAAGGAGGGCTCTTCAGAGCTCTCAACACGAGGGCAGATCCCATGTAGGGACGGTGATGGGGTGAGGCGGGTTGAGTCTCCTAGACCCCTTCAAATAGGAACAACTAGGTTGTTCCTGCCCACCGATTGGCCAGCTATAGGAGCAGGAGAGGCTGCTATGGCTGCTACATAGACCTTGAGCGTGGAAGGGGAACGACCCTCATCCAACAGCTCTTGCACGAAGGACAATATCAGAGAAATGTCACAAAAAATTGGGTCTGCGCCACAGGCCGTACACCAGGCGGAGAAGACAGACCATTAAGGGCATAGAGGCGATCAGAGGAAAAGCGTAAAAGAGGAGGTTGGGCCAGTCATGGGCCAACACATCCTTGTCCTTCGAAAAATAAGTTTGCCAATGAGAGTTGTCTTCTGAGGCGAAGA